>JABJVR010046931.1:0-29773 GCA_025773905.1 Chitala chitala
ATAGAGTACGATTTGTCAACCAAACTGTACTGGGTGTGCAGTAAAACATTGCCAGTGCAGAAATGCTGTAGTCTGACACAGGGAGGTGAGAAAAACCCATGTTGATGGTTTTGATGCTGTGCTAATAGTCAAAAACGGAAGTCCTCAGGCACCACAGTACCCTTTTGTGGGTAAAGAAAGGCATGTCTCATATATTGTTCTTCATACCTTTGTTCTGCAGCAGACATGGTTGGTTTGATTGTGGGCTTTCCAGCATCACTGCCAGCAACTCTTCTGCTCGTATTGAGGACATTAAGGGGAACTGTGAGAGGTACAGATGTACAGACATTGCTCTAGAACTGGTGATCTCGGGGAAATTTCCTCAGCGATTTTTGTTTTCTGTCCACCCTGTAGATTGGTGAATTTATGGAAAGACGTGAAACATAAACCGATGTGGTGTATGGGGTTAATTGTACACTTTATTCATGTAGAGCCACTGTGGAACTACTGAATACATTTGCTAAGGGGTTATTTTGACCTTTGATTCTGCTCAAAATCAAAGGAATCTACAACGAGCAGAAACAATTGCGGGAGGCCTACTAGTGTCCCCTAACACTGTTCTTTCTGCTGCTCACAGGTGCCAAAATCATCAGAATGCCTGATGAGAGAGGTGTACTCTAACATTGGTGTCCTGTTATCTTCAGCATCGAGTCTCTCTGTACTCTGTGGTGGGCCCCATTTACTACATGCGTCACCGATGTGGTTTCAGTCCTACCTCTGCGCTGTGGAGATGAACTTGGACTTCAGTCAAGGTTAAGTAACTGACTGCTATTTTCCTTCTTGTTTGGAAGTATACTGTAAGATGAGGGTTCTACAAAAGTAAGGCTGTCTCCAGAATGAAAGGACATCAGCTGGCTCTTATCAGAGCCAAAAGACTCACTAATCATACATTTCCATGAGTTGTTAGCTAAGCTATCCATTTCCTATCACACATCAAAACTGTGTTAATCGATTTAAATGCATTGTGGTAGTTGCCATCTGTATGACTTCTACAGTAGAAACTGGAGAGCCACTTTTTTGTAGAATTGCAGGCAACACCAACATGCAGATTGGCAGTTCTTAATATTCATTCATTTACAGGTGCAACTCTACATAACACTAAAATGGCAAGGTGCTTACTGGTCTTTCAGCTGATACACAGGAGGACACTCAGCCTCTAATTCCAAAGAGATTTAAAAAAATGTAAAGACAGCACTGATAGAGACTCACAATTTACCTTATTGTAAACCTGGATTGACACTCTCACCTGTCATTCTGTTAAAGAATGTTAAATGCAAATAATGCTGCTGTGCCTAAAGTTAAGATTGAACTGAAACAAGTAAAAGCAAATGGGGTGTCCTCAAAGATAAGTGAGGCTTTGAAAAATTACTAAAATTACTTTTTTTAAATCTCCTGGGCAAGAGGAAGGCTGCTGATTAGGTCTCGAGGAGGATTCTGAAAGAAGTGAGTCAGCATCCAGTCATGTTAATCAATCACAGATCAATAGTACTAATATTACAGCAATGAAGATTTACACTTATTTCCTTTCCTTTTGGTGTTCTGGTTTCCAATGGCATGCTAATCTCATACCTCCTGGTGATGGAATAAAAACTGACATGAATGGGTCCTATAGCTTGAAAGTACACTTTGTTGGTGTAGGTATGTTTTTCATGGCTCCAGAGGTCTGATGGTGTTTCAAGAGGAAATGTAAAAAGATATGTTGTTTTTATCATACGGATATGGTCCTGGTGCCAGACATGTCTGGGAGCGAACCAAGATCAGATACTCATACTGTCGACCCGCATGGCCCTTGCATGCCCCCTCCCCCCTTTTAACCAGCTGACAGTAACTATCTGCATTTCCCGTCGCAGAACTAATAACATTTCAGTCACAGAAAAGATCCACAGACACACAGAATCTTAGCAGGGCAAGTCTTGACTGAGGCAGGCTGTCAGGTTTGGTCTAGCTCTATTCATGCAAGATACTTTTGCAGACTGTAAAGATGCTGACTCCCCTGTAACAGGACAAAGCAGAATAGGAGCAATGAATCTTGTATCCGTCTCGTCCGTCCAAACTCCTATATTGAAAGGCTTTTAAGTTGCTTGGCAACAAGTTGTTGGAATGAGTCACCTCTTCATAATAAGCTTACTAATTTACTAAACAGAGCTGATTAGACACGTCATTCAACTGATGAGAAAAAAGAAAACACGTGGAAATTTTTCTTCTGGTGAGGAATTGTTTTTACATGTCTGTCAGTTACTTAACAAATAAACAATTCTTGTTGAATGATTCAAACATGGAAAGAAGTAAAACAAAACTACTGAGAAGACATTTAGCTGTTCTCTGTGATATGCATGATATCCTGTACATAAAACACAGTTAATAAAGGAAATTATTTGAGTGTTAAAGAGGATAGGACAAAGACAACATGAGCAAAGCAATATTTCACCTGTTCTTATTTTTGGAACAGCAGAGCTCTATTCCTGTCAATACAAGCACACAGCATTAGGCCAGATTTCAGCTCTAGAATATACAGGAATTGTCTCTGTTTGCCTGCAAGTAGGGAGAGGTGAAATGTTTCTTGAGACCTCTGGATATTTGCAGTTGCTGCCGGCCACAATGTGCAGAGGAGCACCAGGGACTGGAATCGCTTGATCACTGTCGCAACGTGCCGTTCCTGCAATCTTCACAGGAACTTTTGTGCCGCTCAGCAGGTGTCTGCACTAGTACTGGTCAGTGGGTCCCTGTGGGGGGGCTTATGGGGCTTTGATTTTGCAAGATAAGCTGCCAGTGGTTCAGTTGGCAAGGATAGGGCAAAAAGTTCTACCTGAGCCCAGGACAGATACAAAGAAAGTTCTCCCCAGACCAAAAGGCTTGCTCTCTAAGGCCTGGGGGATGAGAGGTGAGCACATGCTAACATTTCTCAGCATATTCTGCTCATGGTCTAAGCAAAATTCCAAGTCACAGCAAGGTAACCGCCAAGTGAAATCATGAAGAAAAACATTTTTTTGGGAACTGCAATGGACTACTTTTGAGTATTCTGGCATTCCATTAGTTTAACCAGTAAGGTTGTTACAGGACACTATGGAATGTCAGATATGTTTTTACTGCATCCCCCAACCATCATCCCCCCCTTTCCGTTTTTTTCCCAAGGAAAACGGAAAGAGAGTGAGAGACCAGTCCCAGATGTGCAGACAGAACTAAAACCCGTGTGCAGAGCTGCTGTGCTGGATTCTGTCAGGGACGCTTGAAGAGAAATGAGAGACGTTTTCTGTGCATGTGTCTTCTTTTTTTTGGGGGGGTGGGGGGTAAAACTCACCTATTGCATGAAATGCCAGATACCAGCAGAATGACACCTAGATTGTTTTTTTAAAAGTAGTCCATTTCAGTTCCCAAAAAAACATTTTTCTTTACACTGTGCTGGATACAGTGATGTGTTGTTTTAAACCTGGCCCTTTTCCTCAGCTTTTCTTTTCAGTTTATGCTGCCACTGTGAATTAAATGGTAACATCAGTGTTGTGTTAGTAGCTTCCTTAGGAGGCAGTTTTGTGCTGTGAGAGGCAGTGCTTGGGTAGGGCACGTCACACAGGCAGGGCTACGTCAGTGTGTCATCTGTGCCTTTGTGTCTAACGGGCCAAACCTGCTGCCTCAAAATACCGGTGACACCTCCAGTGCAGCATGCTATGGACCGTCCTCAAGTCAGTGGGGATTTTGCAGAAAAATTCCAGGCCCAAAACCCAGGCATTGACAAGCGGGCATACTCTCCAAATCCACAAACCACTTGAGGTAAACATATCACACTGAGCGTTTTTAACAGCCAAACAGACGCTGACAAAAACATGCATGAGGATGAAAAGAGTTATTTAAAACAGCCGTTGCTCATCTTAGCCCTTGAATGACCCCTAAACAGAATTCCTCACATCTCACAGCACGATGCTGACCGAATACAAGTGTGTGCCTTTGCTTTGTCACTGTCCTATAATCAATTCAAACTGCCATTCAGGAGATTACAGTCTCTGATTCCCACTTCCCTGATCCTGGGATTGATGAGCACATGAATAATGTCCTCTATGGCTGTGCTGGAGCTGTGAGCAGGACCTAACCAGGAAAAGTGCCAGTAATCATTCCTCACACCCTTCATGGCTACTGCATGTAACACGGAAATGGATGCATTTAAATTAGACTGACAACACTGACAACTCCTCCTTCCAAAGAAAAATTATGTGAATTGTGTTCAAGTTACAGCTCCCAGAAACTTAGGGCAACATTTCTCAGTCCCTCTCACACACATACGTTCACCTGTTCAGTTGTGAAATGAAATCAATAACTTTAAATGTATTTGCTTTTGAAAAAAGATTTAAATGTCACAACGTAAATATCTTTCACAAGAAAACCATGATTAAAGTGAAGATGAACTTAAAATGATATTATGGGGATTTTCTGATGTTGAGCATATGAAAAAGGGGTTACAGAAAAAAAAACAATCAATCAGTCAATCAGTTTTACACCAGTTGTGGCTTGGCAGGGAGACGGTTCTAGAGTCTGCATCTATTCTCATTCCCTTAGGTGAATCTTGCATACAGGGAGACCGCTGTAGCACCAGCTCCCACAGCAAGGGACGGTGTACCCTGAGTGTCCCCTAGTGGCAAAAATATAGCACTGCAGCAACAAAACCACACCCTTAGTACAGGAACAATGCAGAAATAGAAATTCCACCTTCAGATGAAAAAGAAACGAGGTGCACACCCCATTTAGATATAACCCAGGACAGAAGGTTTGAGAATGTATTATTGTACTTCCAAAATTTGTCTTACAAACACATTCATGAATGCAGCACATTGCAAACTATGGAAAACAGTGTGTCAAAACACTTTTCCTCCATACAACATCACATCCCAAACTCACCTTTGCCTTCAGCTATGGGCCAACAGCTTCACTTGCCTTATAAGCTCTTTGGGAAAGGCTAAGGCTGGGGAGTAAACCTAGACAAATCTCTAGTGGCGAGACAAAGACCATCTGCTGTTTAATTCAACATGTTTTCAGCAGCACCTTCATTATGCCCCACAGTCCTTTGAGCACCCCCTGTCCCTCAAGACATCTGGACAACATAAGATGTATGTAAGCTAGGGCCTGTGCTCACGCTCTGGAGAAATCATTTTTTTGACAAACCTGACTTATTCCTGGGATGCGTCACCATTGTCTCTGAAGAAGTGTTACTTTCACAAACACAGCTGAGAGTTACTTGACTTGTAGGCAGTTAGTAACGCATTAAATTGTCCTTTTGTTGAAAACAATGTCAATTCAACCTTTTACCTTTTTTTTTTACATTACATTTTGATTTTCAGGATTGAATTACAGTAGTGACATTATGCGAGGGATGCTTGTGCATGCTTTAAGATAAATATTTTTGGTACAAGTCATAGACATCTTGTAGACTAGACAGGACATTATAAGCCTACTATATTAACACCAATGGTGAAGAGGGCAAACCATATTTGAGGGTGCTCATTTCACCACAAGGGAAGTCATCCATAGCTAATGTGTCAGTGTCAATATCAAAAAGGTCTCAGTGTTTTGTGGCAGGTCTAAACAATCCCTATTTATTCAGTCATTCATTCATCTTTCAAACTGCTTATCCTTTGTGGGGTCACAGGGGGTCTAGAGCCTATCACAGGGGTGCCAAAACATTCTAGAACACAATCTCACCCATTCACATGCTGCAGGCTATTTAGAAATGCCAATCAGCCTACAACACATCTTTAGACTGGGGTAGAAAACTAGAGTACTCAGAGGAAACTCCCAAAGGCACAGAAAGACCATGCAAGCTTCATGTACACAGGGTGAGGGTGGAGTTTGATCTCCCAACCCTGGAGGTACAAGGTAACAGTGCTGACCACTGAGCCATGGTGCCCACCAACCAAAAAAATTTGCAATGATGACTAACAGTCATAACTAGCTCTGTGATTTATGGATAATCAAGGAGGTTTGCAGCAACTACTGTACATATGACATGCGTGACCCAGTTCACAGCGAGGAATGTTGGTTACAGTGATTAACAGGTTTAAGCTACTGGGTAGCCTGCTGGGCACCCTGTGCGGCTCACTGAGCCCTTGCTGCTGCAAAACCTAGTCAGCTTGAGGGCACAGAGGTTGTTTCTGGGGCAGGCAGAGGTTAAAAGCCTTTCCTGAGAGTACTGTACTAATTTTCCTCATGTTCTCCAGAGTTGGGATAACCAGACCTTTGGGAGACTCACAGTCTGCGTCCGTCCTTTGGCCTTCTGTGCATCACTCAGGCCCAACATTCAGCCACAAAGGTCTCTGCCCAGACACCGCCAGGCCCGCGACATAGCCACAGCCTTGGAATGCACAGCAGGAGGAGTGCGGGATTAGGTCATTCACCAAACAGCTTTCATCCCAGAGAGCAGGGTTTGGCGACCACAAGTATAATTGTCGACTCATCTCCTCCAGGATTTCTGTTTCATATACAGACGATGAGGTGACGGCATTTAGAAGGCACAGTGACCGTGTGGCATATTTACACATGTTTTGATCCATCTTTCTTGACAGAGAAATATGGGATAAAATGACAATTCAGGTGGAGGCAAGATGCTGGCTCTGCAACACATGGGACATGGGTCTTCAGACATGTGTTAGCTGAACTATAGTAGTTTGTAGGTGCTATATCAGTGAAAGTTGGTTTAACACATTGGCCGTGATCCAAGCTAGGAAACCCAGTAAGGAAATAGACAGGTTGAGGTAGCCATCCCAGCACCTAATAGGGTAGCCTACAAGGGAAGGATGAAATAGCCCACCTAGATGCACAAGTCTACTCACCCAGGAAAAAGCTAAACAGCAACTCAAGTTCACTCTTCTTTATGAAGTACATACAGAGCAGAAAACAAGCTACTGTGTTTGGCAACAGGCATCTGTGACAAACCGTTTGTGAGCAGATGCAGCTAACTAGTAAAAACCTGTATGCGCTGAGGGAGCAACCAATTGTGAAGCTCCTCATGGGAAGAAAATGAGAACGATGCAGGGGGTGTTGACTGGGGTAAAGAGGCAAAGGCAAGAGGGGATGTCATTGAAGCCATTCGTGGTCAGTCACATATAAGGCAATTCCCATAGTGAAACACCCATCCATTATCTTAACCACTTATTCCTGGTGAGGGTCACGGGGAAGCCTGGAGCCCATCCCAGAGCACAGGGCAGGGCGCCAACCCACCACAGGGCACACACACAGCAACGTGCACACCAATCAACCTAACCTGCATGTCTTTGGACTGTGGGAGGAAACCGGAGCACCCGGAGAAAACCCACCAAGCACAGGGAGAACATGCAAACTCCACACACACAGACTCAAGGCGGGAATTGAACCCCAGGCCTGGAGGTGTGCGGCAACAGTGCTAACCACCACACCACCGTGCCACCCTGAAACACCCACTGAAGTTTAAAAAAAAAATTTACGAAAACATAAACGTATGCCAGCACATGACTGTTAGCTTGTAAGGGGAGGGCCAAAAGAAAAAGATCACCCTGCCTTAAATTGTGAGCAGTGGACTCAAAATTTAAATAGATCTTTTATGTACAGAACTGTCACCAGAACTAAGCATTAGTATGTAACCATTAATCCGCTTTGCATGCGTGATTCAGAATGGTGGTGGTAGCTGTCTGCCAACAGTTTGGATGTCCACTGTACTTTAACAATGTAAAAATGTGAACAATTCAGAAGAGTATTCAGACTTGTAGTCAGTAGAATGTCCCTGCCATCCTTGGTCCGCAACTCAAACGTTAGATACCAGACCCCCACCCCCTCCCAAACTTCTAGGTTTGTAATTTGCCCCCTAACATCAACTTGCTGCTGCTTCACATTTGATTGTATTGAGAATTAAACCAAATGTGCACCACATTGTTAAGAAGAATTGCATGTGTGTATAGCCATGTCAAGTTAATTTGTACAGTAATGTAGTGTAATGGAATTCAAAAGCATATACTATTATGTGGTTTGACTCCAGTTAAGGCTTACAAGAACAAGTGAATTGATATGACTTTTTATTGAAACAAAACATACGTGTTGTTCTTGCACATTTACAGAATACACACACACAAAAAAATACAGATTTACGTGACCACATCCATCGCTAACTATAGAGGTAATTTATGCAACATTTGTTTTAAATTTGCAATGTGTGAAACAAGACTATTTTACAGCTGACTGAAATTTAAAGGCACATGTACACTACTTTTAAATATTGATACATAACGTTTTAGTGCATTGTACATTGTACACAGATGTGTAAAACACCATAATACAGAATATGTTGTAATCAACCACAGAGGAACATTGCAAATTAAGAAAAACATAATGTACTGCCCCATTACTGTAAACCAGGCTTAACCTTCCTTTCACACACCCAATGATTAATTTGTTCACATGTCCTAACTTTTTCACACTACATCCCAAACACACACAGGTCACATATTTAAACCTCCTTCAACTGGAAGAGGGGCCAGTGTAAAAACAAACCACAGTAATCTGTGCAATAAATTAGCTACAATATTTGCTGCATACTTACATTTTAACATTTCCTCTAATCCAGGTACTGTTAAAAGCAATTGCTTTGCCAATGTTTTGTGTCGGTTGTGCAAATTATTTCTGCCCCATGGGTTTGTTTATTCCAGTCTGGCCAGAACTAAACCACTTCTTCAGTTGAAGAATAGTGCACACATAATGGTGTCTGAAGAAAACCTTGAAATTTACAGATTTATGCCAGTCAAACCAGGACCATTATGTAAATACACAGTTCAGATCAACTTCACACACACTGGTCAGCAGTTTCTTCCCTCTCCAATCTAAATAGCAGTTTGCACAGATGCAATCAACACTCAAATGTGGCTGCATGCACCCTTTGCCACTTTAATAAACCTCACATTAAGTGCACACTTCATCTCATAATGGATATTTGAGGACAAACTATTTTAAACATTGCAGTCCCACATCCCCTAATGTTTCACGTAGTTCTAATGATGACAATGACGACGACAACAACAACAACCAACACCACCCTTACTAAATATTAAGGCACTAATAGCTGGCAGCATGGAGGTGGTTTATAATACTGGAAATTTAAAAAATATGCAGCTGTGAGGTTCTTTGGCTTGGAATAAAAGTTCAATAAGGATCATTTTAAGTGTGTGAGTCTTCGTATTCCCGTGCTGAAACTGGACAATCTCGAACCGAACCAGAGTCACATTCACTAACGCAAATGAAACAAGAAAGACCATTTCACCTACAACATAACTTAGGAAAAAAAAATACTACAACCCAAATGCTAATTCTGAAGTACAGTAGGATTACACTCTGGTGTTTGTCTGCATTCCACAGATCAAAGATGATGTTTCACAAGTCTAGTCTACAGCAGGGAAACAACCATAACACAGAACATTTCCTGACTTTCATTTCCTGAAACCTTCCTGAGAGTCCCCTACATCACACAGTGGGTTTACATTCACTTGCAACTGAGCTTAGAGTCACTGAGCCACGTCCATATTTTAATAATCTGCTGTGGTGTCCGGCTGTGCACCAACATCAGGCTGTGGTAGGCACAAGGATTCTTCTTGTACTTTTCTTGGATGTCAAAGGTCCTGAAGCCTTTGTGCTTTACTGGGGACAAGCCCAGCTTGCGAAGGCACATACCAGTGTAGACATCGTCAATAGGATAGAGGGGCACGCGGTGGGACGCTTGGTGCAGACGGAGAGCTAGATCGCCAGAGTAGAGGTACCCGCCGCCACCTGCATACGGTGGGTAAGGCCCCACAAACATGCTGTCAGGGATGTAGTACTTGACATTTTTGTCTCTGTGTGGGCCAGCGTTGGTGATTACATCACCAATAAAAAGGTCTTTGGCTTTATCTGGTGCTAAGTTGTTCAGGAAGCTGAGGATACGATGTGTATTGACAAAGACATCATCATCACCCTTGAAGACAAAGCGGGCCTCATGGCAACGAAGCCTGAACCAGTCCAAGAAGAGCACCTCCTTAATGGTGAGGTTAAAAAAGGAGTCCCTGTAGTTCCAGATGAGAAGGTCACGGTGCACGGAGCTTTCATACTGTAACATGTCTGAGAGGTTGGGGAAGTAGTCTACCTCTGTGGCCTGGCCCAGAAGAAAGACAATGGCCACTGTGTGGTTGGCCAGCTGGCCTGCCCGGCCCCAGGACTCACGGATCGCCTGTCGCCGGTCAAAATGTGGTGCAAGTGACTTGACGGCCAGTAACAAGAAGGGTTTGTCTTTGCACACATCTGGCTGATCCACCACCATAGGATATGTTCGACAGTTCATGTAAAGCAAAAAGTCTTTGAAACGCTGGGGCAGGGAGTTGTAGTCCTTCATGTGCATGGCTACACTCGGATTTGGGGCGCACGGGTCTGGCACGTCTGTACCATTCAGCCATTCGGGCAGGCTAGAGTTGGAACTGTTCCCAGTTGTCAAGATGGGGTTGTGAAAATGGTCTAAGTTCTGCTGCTGTAAATTCCAATAGGCCTCAATGTGCATTTTGGATCTCCAGAACCTATCCGAGGGCATGAGCATCTTATCTTCATCCTTATTACCTTGACCACCATTGTGTGACACTCCCAAAAGGATGAAGATGAAGACATTTATCAGCATCAGCCCCAGGACCTTCAGTCTGCAGCGCCGCATCACGCCTCTTCTTACTACATGGACACCCAAATACATGGTGGTTAGGGTCACTCAAGACATTCACTGTGCCTAGCCACATGAGGCCAGCAGCAAGCACAAATCATTTGAATGTTATTTCAACGTTTTCTATCACAGGTTCTTAAACTCAGTCCTGGTGGCCCCAGTGTGTGCAGGTATTTGGTTCAGCTAATTACTCTCAATTAAACATTATCATCTTTTTTATGTAATCAGTGTGTCAATATAGAGATTTGCAACAAGATTTTTAATATGAATTTAAAAAGCAATGCAAACATTTTTTTGATGTTGCTTAATTTTTGTATGTATGTTTTAGATCTTTTAATCCATTGCTTTTTAATAATCCCTTAAATCGTTGCTTCTAATTAAGTATGCTTTGTCATTGGCACCTGTTTTTGTTATTACATTTTATAACAATCTGAATATGAAATGATTACTGGATTAAATTAAACACTATGTCTATTTATCCATACATTTCCTGCTCTAGTTCTGCAGTTAGAGAAACACTGTCTTCTTTGTAACTAATTTTGTCTCTGTTTAAGACAACTAAGCACAGGGTGCAGACAGGTGCAAAAAACTACTAAGAATGTAGAAACGAAACTATGCATATGAAATTTAAGATAGTGGTCAAATTAAAATGAATGAATGGACTGGAAGGAAAACAGGCACCCACTGGGCCACCAGGACCAACTCTGAGAACCAACGGTCTACATTTGTTTCAACGGTGCCAACTCTAAGAAGCATCCCGAAAATATATCTTGAAGAGATTACATTTTTACATACTGAAAGCTTGTGTACAGATACACCATATTGCCAAAAGTATTGGGACGCCTGCCTTTACACGCACATGAACTTTAATGGCATCCAAATCTTAGTCTCTACGGTTCAATATTGAGTTGGCCCACCCTTTGCAGCTATAACAGGTTCAACTCTTCTGGGAAAGCTGTGCACAAGGTTTAAGAGTGTGTCTATAGGAATGTTTGACCATTGTTCCAGAAGCCCATTTGTGAGGTCAGGCACTGATGTTAGATGAGAAGGCCTGGCTTGCAGTCTCCGCTCTAATCATCCCAAAGGTGTCCTATCAGGTTGAGGTCAGGACTCTGTGCAGGCCTGTCAAGTTCCTCCACCCCAAACCTGCTCATCCATGTCTTTATGGACCTTGCTTTGTGCACTGGTGCGCAGTCATGTTGGAACAGGAAGGAGCCATGGTGGCTCGATGGGTAGGACAACAGGCTGGGATACAGAAGTCTGCTGGTTCGAATCCCAGCCCAGCCACCAGGTGTGTCCTTGAGCAAGACACCCAACACTAGCACATTGTAACCTGTATGTGAAATGTTGTAAGTCACTTTGGATAAAAGCGTCTGCTAAATGAACAGGCCATCCCCAAACTGGTCCCACAAAGTTGGGAGCATGAAATTGTTCAAAATGTCTTGGTATGCTGATGCCTTAAGAGTTCCCTTCACTGGAATTAAGGGGCAAGATCAACCCGTGAAAAACAACCCCCCACACCATAATCCCCCCTCCACCAAACTTGGCATAATGCAGTCAGGCAAGTTCCATTCTCCTGGTAACTGCCAAACCCTGACAAGTCCATCAGAATGCCAGACAGAGAAGTGTGATTTGTTACTCCACAGAACAAGTCTCCACTGCTCTAGAGTCCAGTGGTGGCGTGCTTTACACCACTGCATCTGACGCTTTGCATTGCACTTTGTGACGTCAGGCTTGGATGCAGTTATTTGGCTATGGAAACCCATTCCACAAAGCTCTCTACTCACTGTTGTGCTAATCTGAAGGCTACATGAACTTTGGAGGTCTGTAGCTACTGACTCTGCAGACAGTTGGTGATATCTGTCATGCGCTGACCCCACTCTGTCATTTCACTGTTGTTCCCAGTTGCTTCCACATTGTTATAATATCACTAACTGTGGAATATTGAGGTGCGAGAAAATTTCATGGATGGATTGCACAGGTGGCAATCTGTCACAGTACCACGCTTGAATTCACTGAGCTCCTGAGAGCAATTCATTCTTTCACAAATGTTTGTAGAAGCAGTCTGCATGCCTAGGTGCTTGATTTTATACACCTGTGGCCACGGAGACGTTTGGAACATCTGAATCCAATGATTTGGAGGGGAGTCCCAATAGTTTTGGCAATATAGTGTAAATTTAGTCGTCAATGGTAATTATTTTCTAAAAAGTCTTAAATACAATGGAGATGACTCTAGTCCTATCTCTAACCCTTATTGTGTACTCAGAACAGTATATACATTTGGCATCCTATGACTTGATAAAAAATAAAACACTTGGCCTTTAAAAATCATGCGCTCTCCATTGCAGAACTCTCATGACATAAATTATCCATTGATGTGTGACCAAAAGTGAGCTGATAAAAAAAGGGAAGAAAGGGCCCGTGCTGGATGGGAAAGTGAAAAGCTGGAAAAAAAAAAAATGCAGAAAATGCATTGCCAGCATCACTGAAGAAATCAATAATGAGCTACCTCTACTACAATGGGCAAATCTGGAAGCATTGGTCATTTACAATATTCTTCATGCTGGGAAAGATGTTAGACATCACATTTGAAAAATGGGAGTTTGAAAAAAAATCCAAGGTTTTTTGCACCTATAAAAAAACAAAACATGTATATATGCACGCACGCACGCACACGCACACGCACACACACACACACCTTAAGTAAAAGCTGCCAAGACAGCAAATATCACTGGCAGCATTAGGCAGCAAAAACCGGAAACTTTAAAAGTAATATATCATTGCAAGAGGCATCCATTAAGCTTGTTTGCAGGCCTTTCTTAAAAAAAAAAAAAAAAAAAAAAAAAACAAGCCCAAGCAAAATGTGTGGTCTATTATACCTGGAACAGAAATGTCAAGAAGGCTGAATCACTCAACTTCGGTCTTCTTACAATTTAAAAAAAAAAAAAAAACCAATCTGTAACTTTAAAATACCTATAACTTGGATAGGGTCTAAAAACAAAAAATAAATCCCTTTATGTACACCATCAAATATAGAGACAAATCATCTTTCATTGACATTCAAGCATAACACAGAGTTCAAGAACTCATGGTCTTGTCCATACCTGTAGGAGTAAGTAAATTCAGCACCTGTCCTTCCAATCCTGAACACCTGAGCCTTGCCCCATCCTAAGCGCCAGCACCTGGAAATGGGGAAGGCTGGACCAACTAGAACAGGCGGTAGCAACCTACAAAAAAATAGCACACATCAGTGGAGCACAGCAAACACACAGCAGAGAAGCTGAAGATGCAGCTGAAAACATTAGTGCTTTCAGAGCCACTTTCCACTGCTGGTATGATGAACAATAGACTTTGTTAAAGACAATATTTTCCCCACACTGGTAGTGCAAAATATAGCATTGACTAAATCAGACTAAATCTTAAAAAAATTGATTGATTAAAAAATAAGATTAAAATAAACTGATTAAAACTTTCTCAACTGGTGGGCTGTAACACTACTGTTATTAATTATATGAAAAGCAAAGTGACTTCAGTACTTTCACACAAATACGAAACAATTTTGTTAAAATAATACTGAACATAAATACACAGCATTTATTAGAAAATACGAACATAAATACTCTTATGTGGATTAATGCTAATATTGTTTACTTTAATTCAAACAGACCAACTTGTTTCTTTAAGTTTGTTTACAGCAGTGTAGCTGCATAGTTTCTTGACATATTTTACATATAAACATTTACTTTGACATTATGGCTCAACTTTAGGGACCATAAAATTAAGAGTCAGGAGTTACCAAAATGGCAGATGACTAATTACAAGCATGTAATTATTTTTCCTTAAACCACTGATCCAAACTTGGAACTCATGTTGGACACACATGACACAAAACTTAGCCATTTTCATTGGTCAGTAGCAAGCAAATCAAATTTCACTACATTAAAATACAACCAACCTGTGGCTGTGTGCCTGCTTGTGGCACAGAACACCAATGATGCTAGAGCCTTAAGAACAAAAGCCTTTTTAATCAGATAAAAATAATTTGAAGAGCAATGAACAGTAAAGCTGTGAAAATATTTCATTAAAATCATTGTGAATAAATTCTAAATTTTTTAGGTTGATGTTTTATCTTTTTATTATTTTGTTGTCTCTATATCCTGAGTTTTCATGTGTTGCTGTATGGATGTTGCTAACGCACATTTTGGCATGTACTTTTTGTAAAGATCAATTTATAAAAAGGTTTTAAATTCCGCATCGTTAGTATGGGTGCAATTTTAAGGAAGGACAATGGAAAAAAAGAACACCAGAAACAGTGCTTTTCTAAAGATGTGAAGAGGATGAGGCTTCTGAATGTAACCTAACCCAGCTAAATTACCAAAGCATGTAGTCTGAAACCCTGAAATACATCCAATTTGTTTTCACAGCAGCAGGTAGTGAGGCTGAACCAAAAGCACAGCACACTTATCCAGAATACCGCATTTATTTAGTAGGATATGATTCATGCAAATAAGTATACACAGGTGGTCCACAATCATTTGGACACATTCCCAAGTGGGCCAAGTTAAAAAAAGATGAGAAATCCTGGAATAAATTTCTGCTTGTTGCAGGAGTTGAATGAAAATGTTATAGTAGATAAAAATTATTAAAATAAAGTATAATTGGCTTTTTATAGACCTTTGAAAGGCTTGTCGATTAACCGGTTCATCATCTACCAATGACAATTGTTGTTGATCAAAAGAATTCTCTAAACTTAGCATCCCTAAGACAATGAAAAAATGAGAGGATCCATATGGATCAACTATGGTACACTGCACAAGGATACGCAATATACAAGAAAGCATTTTTTTGTCATCAGCAACTTGACTTGTCAGTTAGACTCAATGCATTTGGTCTGTGCAAAAGGGTTTTATAAAGAACCCACGCATTTTTTCTGCCGTGACCACATTCAGTAATTTTTGTTGGGATCCAACAATTGTCTGTGCAAATTTGTGTGCGCGCACACGTGCGCACTATGTGGTCACACAGTCATAGCTTGCTCAAAACAATAATTCTCTTCATAAAAATGTATACCAACAAGACTAAATGGAGGGTGAGGGAAGAATCCACAAGTTTTTAAACTTTAGGCCAGAAACTAGGTTAAACAGAAAGCAAACTGTCAAAATGGAATTGAAATAAATAAAATTACTGATGAGAAAGCAACATAACTGACTCAAAGCTGCTTGTGCTATGCAGATAATGTGAGCACTTGACCTGAGGAAGCACGCATAGCAGCAACAAGCATCTGAAGAGCCTGTCTAATTCCATTTTAGGGAGGCTTGGGAACAGAGCTGACCATAAACGAAGCACATCGTGAAACAGCATTTATAAAATAATTTTAAAAAGCAGCACCTCCTCACAGCTCTCACAGATGCTTTGGATACTTTTGAAAATACGGCACAAATCATTAAACAGAGCTTTAATAAACAAAACAGTCTGGTTTGGAGGGTGCAGAAGCCAATTTGCAATGTTATAAAACATCAAGATAAACTCTTGATGCAGAGTTTATTAAATTCATAGAACTGTGGTGAATTTTGAGGAATGACCATGCTCAGTTCTCATACCTCAGGGTTACTTTGTAAAGTCCTTCAGCTCGTCTACTCAGGTTTCACCCATCTCGACTCCATAGAGTTAAATTCAACATGAGTTACATACATTTTGAAGCACAGAACAAAAAACTTCAATGAGATTTGAAAAAGCACACTGATCAAAATTTGAGATAAAGCAGCCTAACTTTCCAGTTTTCACTGACTTTGCAAGATGGTGAGCCCGTTCTAAAGTGACTGAAACCCTCCAGCAGCAGGTTGTCCAGATGAAGGCCAAACCTTATTAACCATAGCAAGAGAAGTTGGTCATTCCAAATCTATGTGATTTCTATAATACTGCGTCTTTACAACGTCACAAGCTCATTCGAGTCCCCCAAGAAGGCTGGTCGTCCACAAAAGATAAATGCAAGAGAGGACGGGATAATGTGGAGAATCTGAATGGGCAATCTGTTCAACACTGCAGCTGGGGTTGCTCGCCAGTTTAACACTGAACAGAGAAAGGATCTGTCTTGTCATATAGTATCTCGACGTTTAAGAGAATTTGGACTGACAGCCCACTCTGCAGTGACCAAACCTCTCATTAGCAGAAAGAATCAAAAGGCTAGACTAACCTTTGCTGAGGAGCATGTTGTGTGGACAGAGGAGAATTGCTCCAAAGTTCAATTTAGCGATGAAAGCAAGTTTAATTTATTTGGGTTCTATGGGAAACATTATGTTCGTTGTTAAACTGGGGAAAGACTGAACCCAAAGTGTGTAAAGAAGTCAGTGAAAGGTGGAGGGGGAAGCGCCGTGGTTTGGAGGATGTTTTCTGCAGCAGGAGTTGGGCCTCTTATACAGCTACATGGCAGAGTGAATGCTAATGTTTATCAGACCCTTCTTCGACAAAATGCGGTTCCTTTCCTGCGTTCATTACCCAATTAGCCAGCAATTTTAATGAACAATAATGCCCCCAGTCACACAGCAAAATGGGTAAAGCAGTACCTTGAAGCTGAAAACACTGACATAACGAAATGGCCAGCACAAAGTCCTGATCTAAACCCAATAGAAAACCTCTAGAAAATCACTGCCGACAAAGTTATGGCCAAGAAGCCCACTGCAGTCACAGAACTGTAGAAGAGACTGGAAGAAGAGTGGACCAACATCACACCAGAGCAGTGTCAGAGACTAGTGATGTCCTGTGGCCACAGATGTGCTAAAGTCATTCAAAGCAAGGGCCTGTACACTTCCTACTAATTGCTGACTGTTGTAACCTTCAGAAATTTTAGTTGTAGTCCTTCTCCATGCTAGTCATTGCTGTTGTCTAATTTTGATCATTGTGTTTTCCACAAAATAAAGGTTTTTTTGTTGAAGTGCCTTGGTTATTTAGTAAAAAACTGGTCTATTAGCACAGTATAGCCACAACAAAAATTCATTCAAATGTTGAGCAATGAAGACTACATTTTTTCTGGAAATAATCAAGTGTTCATAAATTGTTCTCTAATTTTGATCTCCACTGTGTGTGTATATCACCATCCCAAAAACATCAAAACATTCATCTACAGCCATAGGACAAAATACACAAACACAAAAACACCTCATGGTTGCATTTCATGAGCATTTTAACTCGTGCCAGCAAACAGAAACCAAGTGTAAACCATCTGGGTCACCTGTGAACATGTTTCTGTAGGCTTACAGAGAGATTCGATAACCAATTCTTCCTAGACTACAGCACTTCAGAGAAGGTCCTATAGTCTGGTTTTAAAAGGAGCTTTAATCCGTAATATTACGCGTTCAATATGCAGAAAACATTCTCGTTTTTATTGTTAAGATATGCCTTCAATAACGTGCGAGTCATTTACAGGAAATAATGTTTGTAGGGTGACTTCGGGAGTCACAGCACAAGTGTGTAGAAGCATGATCAGACAATGCGGCCGACACATTGCGCAAGCCACGTAACTGTCATGACTTGACGTTAATGTTCATCTTCACTTCAACAGTATGCATCTTGTAGACAAAGAGCCAAAACTTAATAGTTTCATATCACGCCATTAAGAGCAACAAAACGGAAACACGTATATGAAATCGTACTACGCTACACTATTTTTAAACATTAAATTCAGATTTCAGAACACCCACATCGGACATCGTTTTCTTTATTACAACCATATCACTTAATATTATTTTATAATCTTTCAATATTCTGTTGAAATGCATTTAATTATCCGAACAAATTAATTCTAATACCTTCACACGTAATGCTTCAGTAAACGCCACAACATAAATTCTTGTTTAGTGAAATACTGACACCTAAAGATAATAACACGCACAAGTTAAATTAGGCTAGAGTTGGTGGACATTAGCTTTCAACCTGAACGACGTTGAAGTAAACAACCCTCTTAATTGCAAACGATTAAAACATACAGCATATTCCATTTTCACTAATCAGCGTTACAGGATGTACACAGTAGGCCAATATATAAACGCTGTGAAAACGTACCTGGAGTCTAAGACACCACAAGTTTTAATCTACAACTCCTGATGATGTTAGAAACCTCTAGACAGACACAATGATCTAATCAGCAAGCAATGTAGGGGGGGGATTCTTTAAACATTACAGTTTCACTACCCTGACAGCTACATCTCTGAATATGTGGCTAAATTCATCGTACGGAACGAGGAAATGTTAATTAACGTGCAAACGACAGCAGATGACTACTTAAAATGAAACCTTGATTCGTGACACGTTTTTTAAATTATGGAAATCCCAAAGAAACTGTAAATTATTATTGTAGCCAATTTATAAATTTATATCAAGCACAAAATGTCGCAGGTCATTTAATCGGATAAAATTTTAAATTAAGTTTTAATTCTTTAAAACTTCGCTTGAAATTGCAGTACTTGCCACAACACTGACGTAGAACATGACTGGAAACGAACTATATATTTTGTCGGCGTATTTACACAAGTTAATTTTACATTTGCTTCTAACTGTTAAAATTAAGCAAGATACAATCGTCTTATTCCACGTCATTCGTTACCTTTTGACAGCGAAAGAAATTACGGTTTCAGGATCCCCGCCCTAAAATGATGCGGGCACAAGGTTCACACAACTTTAACACACCGACAGCCTAGTGCTCAGAAAAGACACGAACGGGCCGTTACCGAACAGCATATAAGGGCTCACGTCGCGACTGTTTCCATTTCGAGAGAGCAAGCTGTTAAAAGTAGCGCTGTTACCTTCCAGTCGACGTGAGCGCTCCCGTTGTGAAACAGCCGAACACACGGTGCTCGCCCACTCCCTGCCCTCATGACACAAGATGAAGAGGAAACGCTCCTCCTAATGACGTGTAGATTTTTCCTCTTGAAAAGGGTGGTCGGTGGCTCTCAGGAGAGTGGGTTTCATCGGAAGAGTCTCTAAAGTAGTTCTATGGCTACGATTCGAGTCGGAATGTTTCATCACGAATCTTTAGAAAATGGAAATCAGAGATCATAAAATATGAACACGAATAAAACTGTATGAAGTCCTTGCCTACTTTAACATTATAGTAATGTGCAGCTTTATTGGTTTACTTGGTTTTTTGGTCCCCAAAAAAGAATGTCACACTCAGTATTAAACTTAATTTCACTGTCAATCTTATCGCTCAGTTGAAGGAACAGCCAACCAATTTATTCGCGGTTCGACTCCAGCGTGTCTGTTTTAATCTGATGGTTCACCGACTTTTGACCACTGTACATCCACTTCGCAGATTTGCTCTGAGTAAAAAAAGGTGAATTTGTACAAAGGAAGTGTTATTTGTACTATGCGTGCATTTCAGGTACAACAGTTTCCTGTGCTTGTCTTAAAACAAGCAAATTGAAATTAAATTTTAAGGGTTTCTAATCCTACCATAAAATATAGAAAGACAAAAGGACCATGGCTGGTCTTGGTCTGATAAAGTACAAGGAGAAGAAAAGAACTTGTAGAGGAAAGTTCTAGAATTCTTTGGTATGACTGATGCCCATTTAGTCGAATGGTCTTTTTAAACTTATTTTTTGTTTGCTTTGACATGTTGCCATTTAATACTGAAATGAAAATTGCTGGAAACATGTGAAAACCATGTCAGGACAGGTGCAAGTAGGATTTTACTTCAAAACAGGTGACTGGAGACAAAATTTGAATCTGACAATAAGATGGTTGCTGTGACAGGCTATAGTTTTACAAAAGATGTGGAGTTTGATGTTGGGAAACTCAAAAGATTGTGCTAAAGTAACTGTTGAAAATAGTGCTTCATGTCTGCTGCGGTGGCAAATGTCAGCTACCATTGTTACTTTCTGATGTATGTGGGGGATTTGCGCAAACTGATTTTTGTCAGTTTTCAATGAGAAAGGGATTTTCCTCTCATTTACAATTGCCATGTGTTCATAAGTTGTTTTCTTTTGAAGAACAATTTCCTGACAACCTTTCTGTGCATTTGTATGTAGTTTCTATACCATTATGACTGTGTGTGAGATCTGCATTAACATTTATTCATTTAGCAGACTCTTCTGTCCAAAGCAACTTACAAATGAGTAATAGTATATGTGCATATTAAAACAAGGTCACAGTATCTGGGAATACAGCTAACAATAAGTGCTGTCCTATCGTTAAAAGTGCACAAAATTCAGTTTAGCAAGGTGGAGTCTAAAGCAACTGAAAAGGCAAAAAGTTAAATTAGTAAGGCATAAAGATAGCATTTAGACATTTGAAACAATAAAGAATGAGAGCATCTATGCTTCAAAGTCGACAGTGACGTAGAAATAGATGCAGTCCAGATGGAATATCCCTTCCCCCAACTAGAGCCTGGCATATCAAGGTGCCTGCAGGTCCCTAAGGGCCTTGGGTGGGGACAGCCCTCAAACAGCATTTTATTCTTACCTTTATAACAGCTAATAGTACAGGCCCCTTCTGGAAGGTGTCCAGACTCTTGTAATTAGGGTGCCAATGGCAGCCAATCACACGTGTACACAAGGCACAGTGCACATACATTGTACATGCAGATTGTCTTTGTGTCTTTTACCAGTTAAATATGTCAGGTCGATATGAAAATCTTAACCTCTTATAATATACAATTGTAAATGATGCATGCAAAAATTTCTTCCCAGTATATCATTATTGCTTTATTCCTATTATTACTGTGAATATATCATATTAAATATAAATAAATAAATATCTTAAGGATATAAATAATTAAAGATTTTGAACATGAGATTACAGTATGTGGAATGATATTCATGTACTATCCTTGCATCTCAGAGGAAGCAATTCAATACAGTGTTTGAATTTGTCTGAACGTATTATTTTGGAGCCTGAGTTAATATGTCATTTATTTTATTACTGTGGAAACATACAGAGATCTGGTATGTTTGTAACTCCATTTATCTAGCCTCTTTTTTTCCAAAAGCGTCATAACTAAGGTTTTAAATGCCATATTTGTAAAATCAGACTCAGAATCAGAATCAGAAAACATTTATTGCCATGTAAGTGAAGGTGATTCACATTACTAGGAAATTGCTGCAGCGCTTGGTGCATACATAGAGCAACAAAAGGGCAAGTATGTAATATTATAGTTTTATACAGTTTGTTATAAAGTTTATTTCTTGTAAGGGGTTTTAAAAATATCAAATTTTATTACATTCTTTACACACAATGTTGCAGTGATGAGAAAATATGATTTTTGTTTGAGATGAAATGACAATGATTTGATTAATGTTTTTGATTCATTAGGGATTTGAGGCTCATGCCAAACTGCTGAAAACCACGTCAGTGTTTCAGGACCCTTTGTTGTTTTGTACACCACTAAGCATACAGACATGCTAAGATGGTATTGTAAGGCTTTTAAGTTCATCTCGAGTCTGTTTACTGCTGGCTTTCACAGGGGCTTATCTTATCCAGCACTAGCACTTCTTCCTGAAAGTGCAGCCCATACTACCCACATCCCATTGTCTTCCGCCTCTATCAAGGGAAAAGCAAATTATTGATGAGTTTTCTGAAGCACTGCAAATGGAACCTCTGTCTGACACCCTTCCATTGATACTTTAAATGAGAAGTTGAGAGCAGCAGAAGGCAATGCAGCATTTGTTACACAATCGCAGAGAATTATGTCAAGCCCTGTACTGTTTTACTAATCTAAAGAGGGCAGCACTATGAACATCCCTTTTTAACATTTGAACTTGCGGATGTCCGTATCCATTATCTGGCGTGGTACATTTACTATTGGTTCCAATGTTGAAGTACAAAGGCATCTGGAAACAGACCAGTCTTAAAAATGGCCAAGAGAGAGGGTAACTGCACAGACACAACACAAAGGATGTTCTCAGGATAAGCATTACACACAATATCATGTGACCTCTCACAAAGCAACGGAGTCAATTTTACTTGGAGTTATGGATTTCAATTTCAATTTGTCTTGATATAGCCACTTTTACAACAATTTGTCCCATGGTGTTTCACAGAAAGAAATTACACATAATAAAGAATTAGCAGCAAACAGATGATTGAAGTTAAATATAAAGCCACTGTGGTGGGTTAGCACCCCGCCCTGGGTGTCCTCTGCCCTGCGCCCTGTGTGCTCTGGGATGGGCACCAGGCTTCCCCACGACCCTCACCAGGAATAAGCGGTTAAGATAATGGATGGATGGATAAAGCCAGACAACAACAGAGGAGCGGAACCAAAAACTCCAGTGTGGAGAAAAAAACTCTGGGGGACCAAGATTGACTAGTTGCCCAGCCCCTCTATGGCATACCAACATTACAGAATACATAGTAATGGAGACTATGAATGTAAATAGCATTATGGAGTTCTTCTGTGCTCCAGGTATAGGAGTAGCTATCTGCAAGCTCAAGGCATTCTTTGGGCAAAGGCCCCATCAAAGGTACTCTAGGATGGCCCCATTGAGGCTACACTAGGATGGCTTTTCTGCTGTTTTGACTCTTTGGCTGATTTTGAGATTCTGAGCTCATGGCAACTGAATCCTTGTCCGGTGTTATATTTCTTAACAATTCTTCTTAACTGTATTATGTTGTTGTTCATATTTTAATTAGTTCTGTAATTTCCCTAAATATGCACTCTCTCACGCACTGTTGACTGAAAAAAGTAGGAGGAGCTTCTGCTCAACTCTTGCTGGAGCTCAATGTTGACTGTTTCTTGCATCTATCGGTGTTCTTAAATTTTAAGTGAAATTTGTATGAGCCATCCATCCATCCACCTATTCGCTTTACCGCCTTATCTAATCCAGGGTTTTAGGAAGCCTGGAACCCCTCCCAAGAAATACAGGGCACAGGGCGGGGGACACCATGGGCAGGGTGCCGACTCACCAGAAAATTTGTATGATGTGCTTATTAAATTAATCAAGGATTTTGAGCCTTCTATAAAGACAGAATTCACTGTTTTGTTGAACTAATGACCAAACCCTGGTAGTAGGAATGAATCTGAACCTTCCATTGTTAGTCTGTGAATCTTTAAAAAAAAATCCAGTGTTGTGACAGTTGCAGGAATCCCAGAAAAGCCCCTCAGTGAACCTGAACAGAGAGTCAAATTCTCCTCCATAATAGTCAAGGGGTCAACATTATTTCCAATTGAAGATCTGACTGACACCTTCTCCTTTGAAAACAAAATGTTCTGTTCAAACTTCCTACTTGCACCACCCAGCCCCCCTCACAGAGCTCATAATGGGAGGGCTACACAGACTTCCTTCCTTACAAAGTCATCAGTTATAGCTAAAGTACAGGTTCTATATGGGTAAATAAGAGGGTGGGAGTTTTGGTTGTTCTTGCAGATTTCTGACTGAGTTTTGTTGTGCCTCCCACTGTACAATGACAACGACAATGACATTCAGTTAAATCAACTCATATTTAACTGCCACATGTATACAAAATGCCATTGGTTTTTTACTGCAGAACACTCACACTTTCCTAGTTTTGCTCCGCAGAGGTCTGTATTGACATTGTCACATCACTCACACATTTACAGTTGGGTAGTATGTTCCTTCTAAAATACAAGTTTTGAGATTTTTACCCCTACAGGCGCATCTATAGCACAGATGATTAAATAGATGCTTTCCGTGTGCAAAAAATCAGCACTACACCTAAGTTCTGCAAGTATGCTTAAAGTCGAAGTTCTGACACATGACAGGAAGTGTCTCACACTGGAAGGAAACTGACAATGTTTCATTAGAAGTGGTGACATATATAAAACCCAGGCTGCCTTGGTTATCTGCAGTTTATCAGTACCGTTTTTCTGCCATGCACCAGTTAGCAGGTAAGTCAGTTTGCTCTTTATCAGAAAATGAATCTGGGGAAGTGAAAACCCAGTGAAGTGAAAACCTAAGCAAAGGAAAGAACTTAATGTTTAGAAGCAGAAGAGGTGGATTGTTGCACTTTGAGCTTGCTTACCTGGTCAGACCACCTTTGTTGCTTGTTTAACCATGGGGAAAAGAAATATCCTAAATATATACATGTTCATACAAGCACTCTCAACAAAGTCCAATGTACATGTGTATGGGAGTGGCAGCTCAATCAACAGGAAACACTGGAGCTTCAGTGAGGATAGAAAGTTCATGCCACTAGCCATTTCTATAAAAATAAATGTGAGAGGAAAGCGGTGCATGGTTGATTTTTGTATGGTCAGGTGGGGCTGTTTCAACATTGAGGATAAGGGAGCCCCCGCCATCTTAGTCTTTACAGCTTGTGTATTACTGCTGACCATGGGCCCAATATATACTATAAACCTAAAAAAGTCCTGAATAAAGATTTCAAGTGATTCTTTAAAGTCTGTGATTTGTTAAGCCTACTTATTTAAACTAACTGACAATAACCTTTGATGTGGACATATCTGTTTCTTCAATGTCATGAATTGACCAAACTTGAAATGATGTGTCATTACAATTTGAAGAAAACTGTGCAAGTTTCAAATTGAAGTTTAAAGTGACAAGTTTTGTGAACACTGCTCTAGATCAACATCTAATTGAAGATTATTCAGTTGTCTTCATGGTAACTGCCTTATTTTAGTTTAGTTTTTTTTTTTGTATTTTGTTTTTATGTTAAAGGGAAGAGTTCTTGAACGCAGCATCGTGGCTCAGTCAGTAAGTAGATAGATTCATCTCCAACGGGAAAACTCTGTAGTAGCCCTGCCAGTAGCCCCGCCGGTAGCCCCGCTCCTACATACTTCCAGGGTTGTGTGTTTGAATCTTGCTGTTCACACTGTGTGTAAGACCTGAGTGTGGCATATGAATGTTCTCCTTGTGCTTCCATGGGCTACTTTTAGGAGCCCCTGTTTCCTCCCACAGCCCCAAGAACATTCTGGTTAGGTGAATTGGGTACTCCAAATTGCCCTTGGTGTGTGTGTGTGCCTTGTGATGGGTTGCCTTTCTGTCCTGCCTTGTGCTCTTTTCCCTTGAGAGCAAATTTTGTTTTTAAGATTGCTGGTTTATTTTAGGTCAGTAAATTCCAAGTGAATGAATTGTGGTTTCTGTTGTGAATATCTGGACAAAATATAGTTTTTACTAAAAACTTTCTCAGTAACTGCAGCCAACAAAAAATTAGGTCTATTTAAATTTGGATTATGAGTTGCAACAAGCAATGGTAAGTACAGTTTACTGTGTATGGTCAAGTTTTACTACTTATGTTTCCAAGTACAAATAGCTTTCTATAGCTTTCAGTTTTTTTTCAGTTTACTTATTAGGTTTTAACACAGAAGTGAGCTTCCATGCTTTTTCTGAACAAAGCCAACTAATTAGATTTTACAGTGCACAAGATCAATGGATATTGCTAAGTCCCTGAATTTATTGCTGATTTCATATACGATGGAGTCACAACCGAGAAAGCCATTCTGTCTTTAGCGTAACTGTTGGGTAATGTTCCTTATCAAGAAATCTTTGGATTTCAACATGGGATCTTTCATAATACCAGCAGACAGAGTCTTGTCTGATATTCAGGCTCACTGTCATCCTTGGGTCCAAGTGGCAAGTTTTTGCTGTGATATGCTGGCCTTTGGTGCTGCCTCTGGCCTGTTGGCCTGTTCAAAGATGTTCTACTTCTTTGCATTTGCTCTTGCTGGTTACTCATGACCTTGTGGTCACAGGGTGTGAGGTGCTGGATGCTAGTTACTCATACACACCATCTGACTGATTACTGCCTGATTTATGCTCTTATGCAGTAATCAATTCAACTCCAGTGATATCACACTGACAGATCATCAAACTGAGTTATACTGTAACTATGGAAGTGATGTAATTACTGCAGATAGAACACTTTATATAATGACACTACAAGAATGTTGGTTTTGTCATGGGCTGCCTCCCCCCCAGAACATCTTGATGGTCCTGAGCTCTGCTTGCAGGGTTATTCTCCAGTTTAGATTTTGTTTTCCTCTTTTCCTCTTCCCTTGGGGATTCCACTCCAAGGCATGGGGAGCAATGCTGGTCTGCCCTCTGCATATGGTGTGCCCTATCTACTTCCATTGCTTCCTCTTGTTGGTGTTGATGATGTGCTAATTGGTTCGGTGCTGGAGTTCCTGGTTTAAAATATATTCTGGCCATCTAAAATATAAGACCTGTCACAGGGAAGTGTTGACAAAGACTTGCAGCTTGTGGTTTAGGCTCTTGGTGCATCTCCAGTTTTGTGCCCCATACAGCAATACCAATTTGACATTTGTGTTAAACAGTTTCAACTTAGTGTGATGACTGAGGTTCTTGTTCCTCCACACTGGCTTCGGGATACCTCTTCATCTGTCACTCCCGTCTTACTGACAATGCTGCTAAGGAAGGTGAACTTCATATTTTTGATTGCCTAGGTGCATATGATGATGAGAGTTTCCTAAATGTCATTGACTCACAGACTCTTGGTCTTTACATTACTGAGCTTGAGTTCTGTGAACTTGCCAACATCCTAGAGTCTTGCTGCCTTCATCTGGATGTGTTTGTGCAAGTAAAACAGTAGGCTGATGTCATCTGCAAAGTCTAAGTCATCCTGCTTCTAGATGAGGGTTTACTGTATTGCCCTTGGTTGGTCCATATTAGTCTTCATCACCCAGTCAATCATGAGTAAGAACAATATCGGCAATAGAAGATACACTTGCCTTACTCCTGTGTTGACTGCAGATGGTGCAGACAAGTCAGCATTGTGGATGAATCAGCAGGAGGTGTCTATGTAGAGGCATTGGATGACATTGATCACTTTCTGTCTTAGGATTTTCCGGTTTGTGATCCCATCTACCATGTTGAAGGCCTTTTTGAAGTCCACAATACGGATGTACAATGGTGACTTTCACTGCAGCAACTGCCCAGTGATGATGTATAGGATCCCAATCTGGTCTGAGCATGACCACCCACCTTGGAATCCTGCTTGCTCTTCTCTCAGCTTTGCGTCAACAGCCACCCTAATTACCTCTCTTCCTATCACCCTGGTGAAAACCTTGCTAGAGAGGGACACAAGATGGATTTCTTTACAGTTCTGACAGTAGCTGAGGTTTCTTTTCTTGGGAAACTCCACCAAGTTTCTTTCATTCCTTGAGTACTTCTTCCTTCTCCCATGCTTCTTGCAGCAGGTCCACCATGATGTCTGCTGTGGTTCTAAGGTCTGCTTTCAGGACTTCTGGTTGAATGTTGTTGGGTCCAGGAGCATTCCTGCTCTTAATGTTCTGAGAAGCTTTCTTTATTTCTTCATTAGCCATATGACCCAGATCCCCATCCAGATCTACTTCCTCCTTGATCACTGGTGGGTTCTCCATGTGGCTTACATTCAACAAGCCGCTGAAGTGTTCCTTCCACCAGTCAAATTAGTCTGAGGGTTTTCTCAGGATCTTCTGTTTATTCCTCACACTGGTCTTTTGGCATTGGTCCTCTTTCCTGACAGTTTGCATATGATGAAGTAGAGGGTTGTTATGTCATTCTTTTCTGTGGCCTCTTCTGCATACAGGGCAAGTCTGTCGGTAAGTTCTCTCTTGTATCTCCTCACATTCTGTTTGACTTCTTTGTTCTTTTCTCTGTACTCCATTTGGGGCTGTTAATTTTGTGCTCTGGTTTTGGCATGGCAAGACACCTGTTTGATGGCCCTGGGCTTCTCAGTCCTCTTCTCTGTATCTTTTGACAGCCAGCTCTTGAATTCCCTTCTTATGAATCCCAGCATCTCCCATGAGGCTTTGGTGAAAGTGCTCCTGACTCTTTCCCATTTCTTCTCCAAGAAGCTATCTTCCAGGTCTGCAAGGCCTTGAAATCTGTTTGACAGAGCCATAGCAAACTGCTTCTGCTGTATTGATGTCTTCAGTCTAGAGATTTCAAACCTTGGGTGCCTTTATGAGTCTTTTTGAGTTCTAGATTGTGACCTTGAATATTACGATCAGTAGGACGGAGTCAGATCCAAAATCGGCACCTTTATATGCCCTGACATCCTGGGGGGTCCTTCTCTATCTCCAAGATACAGCCAGGTGGTACAACATACATAACAGTTCCTTCCTCCTTACCACCAGATTGTTCTGTCCAGCTTTCCATTCTCATTCATGATTCCATGGCCTTTTATACCCATGATGAGCTCTCTGACTGTGTTTTATTCCCTAACTTGGCGGTGAAGTCAGCAAGTACGATGACATTAGCCCTTCTCGGTGAAGAAAGCTGTCTTTGGTCACTTGGTCCGCAGCATTTGTGTAGCACTGAGCAATGGTCACCTTCCAGAATTTGAAATGGAACCTAGCTTTAAGGATCTTCTCACTGATAGCCCCCATTCCAACAGGATTCTGTTTGATTTCTTAGTCAGCATGAAACACTGTTTCTGTAGTCATCATCCTCACTTGGCAGCCTTGAGTAAAGCAGAGTGTGTCCTGAAGTCAGTAGAAGTTGACCTGCTGTTGTCCACCTCACTTCACTAAGTAGCAGTATTTCCATGTTATACTTGTGTCTCCATGGCTACTTATATGAATTTCCCAGCCTCATATAGTGTTTACACATTCCACGTTCCAATCCTAGTGGGAGTCTTTGGGAAGAGAAGATTCATGAGTGAGTCAGCTCCCTCTTGGGTTCGGCAAGTCTGCATAATGCACTCTACCCCGGGTTGTTTCTCTTGGTGAGGTAAAGACAAACATCTTGTAGTGTTGGTTTCTGCAGTGATAGGTCTTTTCATGGGATAAAGTTGCTAGCCCCATGCTTGGGACCATCTTTGGCAAAGTTAAAAAGGAAGGATTAACTACTTACAAAACTGCACCTCTCATTTGAAATGTATAAAGGAAACAAAGCTTTTAGCTTACTTGTTTTGATTTGTGGCTTATGCTCTAATGCTATAAAAGGAAAAAGATCAAACCTGTTTCAGAATTTGGCTGTGGTGTTGTACCAGTGTGCAGAGGAAGAGCTCTATGGGCACTACAATGCATTTGGGGGTGTGTGTGTGTGTGTGTGTGTGTGTGTGTGTGTGTGTGTGTGTGTGTGTGTGTGTGTGTGTGATTATAAGATAATAAGAAAGAGAGATAGAGATTATAAAAAAAAAAAAAAA
>JABJVR010046932.1:0-29773 GCA_025773905.1 Chitala chitala
GGGTGCAGGGGTGGGCAATGACAGTCACAGAGGGCCGCAGTGGGTGCAGGGATGGGCAATCACAGTCCCAGAGGGCCACAGTGGGTGCAGGGATGGGCAGTCAAAGTCCTCAAGGGCCTCAGTGGGTGCAGGGGTGGGCAATCACAGTCCTGGAAGGCCTTAGTGGGTGCAGGGTTGGGCAATCACAGTCCTGGAGGGCCTTAGTGGGTGCAGGGGTGGGCAATCACAGTCCCGGAAGGCCGCAGTGGGTGCAGGGATGGGCAATCACAGTCCTCGAGGGCCACAGTGGGTGCAGGGATGGGCAATCACAGTCCCGGAGGGCCTCAGTGGGTGCAGGGATGGGCAGTCACAGTCCCAGTGGGCGACAGTGAGTGCAGGGGTGGGCAATCACAGTCCCAGAGGGCCACAGTGGGTGCAGGGATGGGCAGTCACAGTCCCAGTGGGCTACAGTGAGTGCAGGGGTGAGCAATCACAGTCACAGAGGGCCACAGTGGGTGCAGGGGTGGGCAATCACAGTCCCGGAGGGCCGCAGTGGGTGCAGGGATGGGCAGTCAAAGTCCTCAAGGGCCGCAGTGGCTGCGGCTTTTTGTTTTTGTTTGTTTTTGTTTCAGCCCATTTGTTCAATTTCAATATACTATCTTAGATGTTTTGTTTCTTCATTCTTCTGGATTGTCTGCATCTGTCTGTGATTGGCTGTCTTAGTTTATGGAGGAAATAAGCTGCACAGAGAAAAGGTTAAAGGTGGCAATGACAAAGAATACCTAATCAGGAGCAGTGACTTAAGTAATTATTCACAAGAAATGGATTTAAATATATTGTAACTGTTGAACATTAAGTAGCAATAGCAGTAAGTCTGTCATGCTTTTTAAATTCTTGATAAAAACGAATAAGGCTTGGTGAGAATTTCTGAATTGACCCAGTAATGATATGAAAAATATCAATAATGTTTAATTGACGTTAAGGTTCAATTAAAAGCAATAATTGGCTGAAGCAAAAACCTGCACCCACTGCGGCCCTGCGGACTGTGATTGCCCACCCATGACTGGTGAATGAAGGAAGGTTTTTTGGTAAGTGCCTCTCAGTTTAGCACACCTGCTTGTTGCAGCGTTCAGTGTTTTCTTTGTGGCATCATTTAAAGTCATTCCCATTTGAGGGGGTCTTGCTGCAGACGCGTGTGTAGGTCACTTCACACTTTTTCCAAATGATTGAGGTCTATGCTTCACTCGAGTTATCCTGTAGCGTTGATTTTTTTTCCAAACAGTTAATGCTGATTTTGATTTACTAAATTCTGAGCTCTTTGGCTACTTAGCACAGCTTCTGGACCAAAGGACAATAATATACTATGAATATAATACATTAATATTAATTAATAATTAATTAATTATACACTATATAATGATATACTATTGTATATTGCGCGTGTACTATTATCCTTGTAAGTCGCTTTGGACAAAGGCGTCTGCTAAATAAATAAAATGTAAAATATAAAATGTACCTAGCTTTCATTTGACAATCCAAGAGAGTTATCTTCTTTCCAACACTGTGGAGAGATTGGATGTGTTTTGTCACATTTGTAAGCTGTGACTTGACGTTCCTTCTGGTGACAAGTGGCTGTTTTCTTGTCAGTCGGCCCCACAATTTAGAATGATGTAGTGCAAGTGAAATGGTTTTAACACACACGGAGAGGCCAGTGTTTGCCATAAAGCATCACAGCTCCTTTGATGTTGCCATTGGCCTTTTGATAAACTCCACAATATTTTCTTCTTGCATCTTAGAGAAATGGCCTGGCCATGGCCGGGTCTGGCTGATGCAGTGTTATCTCCACTCCTTAATTGTGGTCTTCACTGTGCTCCGCAAAGCAAAGGGTTACATTTTTTATATCCCTGTTGTGCTTTATGTTCTTTATGTCTCCCTCATGGTTTATACCTTTCACCAGTGAGATACAGAACATGTTTATTATCTCATTACTGTTTGTGGTTTCCCTGTACACTGTCATGTACTATGTATAAATGAACCTTCAAAAAAAAGAGAAAAAAGTAAAAAACGTCTGATTTTATTTTAATGTAGGTACAACAGCCTCAATTCATCTCAGTCATGAGAAAATACATTTGGAGAATAACTCCTCAGGTCAGAACGTAATTATAATGTCAGTTATGAGAGATGTGAACCTCAGCATTGCCAAGGTTCTCCAACACGCCATATATTGTTCACTGTCACAGATGTGTAGCCTTTGACTCTTACCTTTGTTATGTAGATGTTGTGTCATGACGCAGAAGAGACTTTATGTGGACGTGGTGGCCGAGGAAGGAGAGTTTGCTATTTCACCAGCTAATGTATATATTGCGGAAACTAAGGGACCACACATAACACAAATGAAGCAAGGCGTGGCTAAACAGACGCCAAACTGAGAAACAGTAGAGGCCCCAACTTAAACAAGACCAGCAAAACGGGAAAGAACCAAAGGACAACAGTGAGTAGCATCAAAGTAGGATGTTTAAGTGGGAATTTAAGAGCATAATTTTAAAATGGATAGTGTTTCATCTTCTTCGGATTTTTACTTTTATAGCTATATGTTACATTTGAATTAAGATTTCATCCATCCATCCAACCATCCATTTGTTAACTGCTTGTCCTGTACAAGGTCATGGCAGAACATGCAGACTCCACATGCACAGGGAGAACACGCAGACTTCACACACACAGGGAGAACACACAGACTCCACACACACAGGGAGAACAAGCAGATTTCACACACACAGGCAGAACATGCAGACTCCACATGCACATGGAGAACACGCAGACTCCACAAGCACAGGGAGAACACGTAGACTCCACACGCACATGGAGAACACGCAGACTCCACACGCACATGGAGAACACGCAGACTCCACACGCACAGGGAGAACACGCAGACTGCACACGCACATGGAGAACACGCAGACTCCACACGCACATGGAGAACACGCAGACTCCACACGCACATGGAGAACATGCAGACTATTATTCCATATTTCACAGGATGTAACTGCTAATGTTTTGGACACTGAAAGTCTATTTTTTATTGTTCTAAAGGGGATAAATAATAATTGCATCTGCAACTGGATACCTAAAAAATCAATTTTCACAAATGTCCTTACAACACCTATGTACAATAAACCCATGAGAAATAGGCTTACTTTTCATGCAGTTAGTGGTTTGCTCACTGTGTTGCAAATTAAATGTTTCTGATTTCTGCATGACCATGGTTTATGGTGTTTTTTTAACTATGTTTACTTCTGAGCAAAGTGTTTTTGCAGCATTGGACCCGCAAATGACTCGTGAAATAAACCCATCTATGAATGTCAGCACGATCCAAACAACAGGCCGACACCTCGTTGTATGTTTAGCCCTTGACCTTCTCAGCTGGGCACTGACTACGGGGTTTCAAATGACAGGCAGCTCAGGAAACTACGGATACTCGTGGCAAGCTTGCTAGCACCTGCACACACATCCCATTACTTCTCATATTATCTATCCATCCATCTATCCATCCATCCATCCATTCATCCATTCATTATCCAGCCACTTGTCCATATGCAGGTTGTGTGTTCATCCGATGATATTACATTATATGCAGCATTATATGTGACTATTTTTAAATGTTTGTTTATGCTGCTGTTATACAGTACGTGTAGAGACATATAGCATTCACACACACACACACACACACACACACACACACACACACACACACACAGCTGTATAGCACTGGTGACAGGTTCACTGCTCACGTGACACGTGACTTACGCTGCCTTTGCACACAGCAGCAAAGCTTACGATTAACGTGCGACACAGCATGTACCTCTGGCACGGCCGAGGCATGCAAAAGTGTATTTTACATAATTAAAATAGCTCAAAGCGCCTCGTGTTGTGAAATGCGTCTGTTGTGGTATTGTGGTAAGCTACAAGCCTCTTATCCAAGTTCCAAAAAATTGTCATCTGAAAACAATGCTGAAACAGGGGCTGTCTCCTTCACCCCCCTGCTGCCCGGATTTTGGAGCTTCCCTCACAGCGTCAACCTGAAACTAACGCTTGTAAACAGCAGCAAGAAAAATGTGTACTATTTCCAGCGCCAACAGGTCATCAGCTTGCTGATTTCCTCCTTCAGATACAAACAGTAAGAACATTCCACCAGAGCTGTTAAAGTGAGTGAAACAGCCCCTTTACACAGCATGGAGCAGACCACATCTTTAATATCCTCCAGCCTGAAAAGAAACTATTGTGCTATCGTTCGCAGGTGACTTCAGTTTTGTTTCCACTTTATTATATTGGCAAGTAACCCCCAGTCTATATTCTGAAAACAGGTTTCAATGTCTTTATCTTTTTACCCCTTTGCTATTTTAACGTTAAACCTTAAAGTTACACTGCAATATGCAAGATGACCTGCAACAAATAATGAGCTTAATTAGGGTGAAAGGACCTCCCCGTTCAGACTTTCATGTAAAAGTATTCTAGAAAAATGTGGCATGACAAGCATGGTAAGTGAAAGCAGTTGTGATAATTGTTTAGAGAGAATAGGGACAGATTTCAGGTAACCTTCTCAAATACAACAAAAGGAATTAATGTAAAAAAACATATTAGTAGATGTGAAAGTCATAAGGACTTACATGATGACACAAATACTATGAACTATGAACCCTGACCATGGCCAAACTATGTCTGTCATGATGTGAACCAATGACAGAAGCCCATCTTTGTCACATGGACTAGTGACTAATTTTGACCAGCAGAAGCCTGTGCACAGAGCTGCAGAAATGCCAAGTTAAAAAAACACAACAAAATGAAGACACATGTTAAAACTGAGATCTCATAGACAAAACTGTGGCCTTTTATTTGTAGTACCTTAAATGGGTGGCAGACTTTTACACAAAGTCTCTTTTTACTTAATGAATATTACTAAAGACAGCTACAGATAAAGTTTAAAGATATGGTAACTATTTTCCCTAATTAAATATTATTACAGACAATCAAACATGTAATGCAATCCAAAGACATAAATACAAATGAAACACAACGTGAATGATTCAAACAAAAGGTGAGGAACAAATTATACATTAGCATCTTACTGGTCTGGAACCAAAGTGCTACTAGGAAAGGAAGCAGTGTATGCTTTTCTGGTCTGTAAATGTCAGGGGGGAGTAATGCCAAAATGTGTCTCCAGTACTCGATAGACAAGCAAATTAGAGAGGGTTAGAGACCTCCCTCAGCCAAACCCCCCCAGCAGCCCCAAGATAAGGGGCAGAGCTATATCACTCTGGTCATTTGTGAAACTCGACCCGCTGGAGTGAAATCGCAGGGTAGTCCTCTTATTTTTTACTGTGGAGGAGCAGTGAGGCTGGGAAAAGCAGCTAGAAGTCAGTAGTGACTCACGGGCCAGAATCGATGACGGTTCTGTTGTGTAGCTCTGAGGCCAAGGACAGTCCAAAGGAAACCGGAGCCTGGGGGTAACCTGGGGGTTAGGGAACTGAGATTTTTTTTTTTTTAAAGGAAAACCACTCAACCTTTGGAATAAGAAGAGGAGGAGAACGTGTGCAGATGATGCAGTGTGCAGTGAGCGAGTGAGCGAGCAGGGAGGTCGCATCTGAGCACAGGTGAGGGCCACGCCATGGCCAGCATCATGAGACTCGCACTGCTCTGCCTGACCCTGCTCACGGCGGGGCTGGCGACGGCCGCGTCCGGCGGTGGGAGGGGCGGACAGAAACGAGGCGGGGACGGCCGCAGGAAGGCGCACCGTGTGCAGCAAGGACACTGCAGCTACACGTTTGTCCTGCCCGAGATGGACGGCTGCCGGGGCGGCGTGGACGAGGCCTACAGCAACGTCAACGTGGCGCTGAGGGACGCACCGCCGGGCGAGCCCGACTGGTCCACCCAGAAGCTCCAGCATCTGGAGACGACCATGGAGAACAACACGCAATGGCTGCAGAAGGTAGGCCTGGCACCTGGAGGCGTAGGAAACATACTGCAGCTGAAACAGCCTCAATGACAGGATCAGGTCATGCCGGTCAGTGGGTGGCCGCTTCTGTATGGTATTTTAAGCATATAGGGGATTTAATAGGACATGGGGGAATGTAATGCGAAATGAACAGTTACATAACATAACACATGCGTATGCTGACTATATAAATATCACACTGAATTCCTTAACTATATAAGAAAATTGATATTTCAAAAAAAAAGACTAAAACAGAGATGTGTTTTGTGCTGTTAGGGTCTGCTGCAATCCACCTCCCAAGTGGAAACTGGGTCCCAGTGATAAGGGTCAGGTACAAAGGCCTGGAATGTTACGCCATAATAGAACTAAGAAGGCCGACCTCTGACCTCTGCCTTCAAAGGTCAGCAAGGGTCATGGCATAAACGCAACAGCACTCCACTGAACATGTGTGTTTCCAGAACAGCGATGGCCATCTGTCTGCCAATACAAGAGTGGTGATTCATGGAAGGCCTAACAGCTTGGGGGCGTATTATAAAAGGAAAGCAGATTTGTGTCTGTTTTCTGTTTCCCAAAAAACAAATATAGCTCAACAAGGCATTACAAGCCAAGGAGAGTTATTCACAAACACGTTTACAGATCCGTATGCTTGTTTCTCTCTTAAATTTTATTTAAAGTTTAGTCATTTACACGCAGGGGTACTATTATTCACTGTAACTCGCTTTGGACAAAGGCATCTGCTAAATGAATAAATGTAAATGTAAATTTACAAATTTTTCTGGGAACCTGAGAATGTGAGTGGACAAGCATTATGTACACCTATCCAATAATTAATTCACATGTTTATTCTTTTCCCAAAAAAGAGTGGAAAATTGAATAGCTATCAGCACAGTTTAGTACTAATTGGGGTTGCTGAGAATGAGGTAGGATAACTGACTTCAAATGAGAGTCTTGTGCATGAACGGTTGTCTGGGGCAGAGAGAAGATTTCCTTTGATGTGGTGAAGGTCCCCCTCAGTCTGGCATCCTGCAGAAATCACAGGCTGAAAAAAAAGACTATATCAGCTCCCAAAATTTGCTCAGCAGAGAAGGGGAAATTAGGAGAACGTATAGGAAGCTGTTTGAAGTCCTGCTCTGTGTGAAGATCACGCAGGACGGAACCTTCTGGAATAGAACTAAATTGCCATCAAAGGCAGGTGTGCTCATGATTGCATGTGCCATTAAGGCTGCTTGAGACACAGCTGAACCATGGGTGGTATTACATCACGCAGGTTTTTGTGGTCCTCAGTTCCATGTTCTTGCGTTTGTGACATCTGTCACACCATTTTAGGTCTTATGAGCTTATACTGAGTTTTGTCATAGAGCAGTTGCTGGTTTTGTCAGTGAGTGTTTCTGTGTCCAGGTGGGGTCTCACTGTTACAGCAAAAAGATTTTACAGGATTTTTTTACAGTCTAAAAATGCACAGTAAGTATTTAAAACTTTGTTTTGATGATGTTAATGAAACATCTTTTTTAAGAGGTATGACTTATATACATGGTTTAGATACAATAAAGAGAAAATCAGATGGGTTGAATGAATGTGGCACATGTTTGAACTGTTGAGCAAACAGAAAATTTTGCATTAAAATGGGCTTCAGCTAAAACTGTCCGTTGTAAAAAAAAAAAAATAAAAATCCATGTTCACTGGCCTCTTAACAAGCCGCTAAATAAATAATAATAATAATAATAATAATAATAATAATAATAATAATAATAATAAAGAGAGGGGGAGAGCGCTACGTCGGTGTTTTTCAGCTTCTTTCTCTGATCCGTGCTCTTTCCCCTGCCCCGCTTTCATCCTCTCTCCTCTGTCTTGATATCCGCTATCAGGACACAAGCCTCCCACAATCGCGGCGAGCGCCTTTAAGATTAATAGATGGGAACCTCGTTGCACTGCGCTCTCTCTGAACATCTGCTTCTCGTTAGGCATCGCGGCTTCTCAGATGTCGGATTTCCTCGCTAGGCGTCATGGGCTTGTAACTGGCTGTGCCTGCACCTCAGCGCTGGTCTGGGGACGGTGCACGATGCTGAGGGATTCTTATCAATGCGGACCCTTCGGATTGATGATTATACCGGAATATCATGATACGCTCAGTTGCGCAAAGCTTGTATTAAGTGTCGCCGAGCTTCGGTTGTTTTCAGTTACTCTGAAGATGTATTTGCTTTAACACAGCAAAGAACCGAAGAAACATCTGCGGGAAGTAAACTGTAGTACTGGTAGCAGAGTGTGTTTATACTGGTTGTGGCATTTCTCACTTCACATTGAATTTGGTGCAGTAGTCAATTTGTCTACACAAACATGTATTTCAATAGTAAGGCAAGCAATATCAGAGTTCATACAAAGGCTCGGGTGTGGAACGCATTAATGGTATTATTGTTTCCCAGACTTGTAATCACTGTTAATCAGTTTGGCACATGGGCTCATGTCAAAAAGATCCCTGTAAAACTGATCAAGAGCAGACTTAAACTCCGTGGATAACTAGAGATTAATTTTGCGTCACAGTGCATTACGAACGGACTTTGTCCAAGAGATATTTTCTGTACCATGCAGTGAGATGGATCATGTATTGTTCATGAAGCCTGAAAGATCGTTCCCAGCTATAACGCATGGGTAATTGTCCTTAATGCGAAGACTAATCACTCACCATGCATGATTTAAGGGGTATTGTGTCATACCAAAAACATAGTGTGCTAAAGGGCTTTATGAGTATGCTGTGTGTTAACCTTGCTATGACACTGTATAATGCACTATGGTTAAGCCCCTCATCAGCAAGTCTGTATTAATGTTAATTAATTTATTTATTTGAGAGCATTACAGTCAAATTGGCACTAAGGATCTGTGCCCGTGGCTTCACGCTATTGCTGCAGTTCATCTCCAGATACTTCAGCGGATTTCTTCTCGAACGGGACGACTCTCTGTGCAGTTAAAAGTATTTGCGCAGCTTGTACCATATTATCAACAGGAGAATTGGCCTTTTGGCAGCAGATATTGAAAGGAGTCATTCTAATGACACAAAACCTTCTGCTAGAATGTACAAGTTCAAAGGTCAAGACTAATATTACAGGCCTTGGGGAACCTCAACTATGTGTGGGAATTAGATTTTTTTTTTTTTTTAATATATACTAAACTGACCAAAAAATCAGTTTATTAAAAAAAAAATGACATTAGCCAGGCTGTTCTCCACTGATTGTTAATAAAAGCACTGGCTGTGATTCTGGTCAAATCTGTCCCCCGTACAGGCTATTTCTGGGACGTTTTGCTTGTGTTTCGATGTTGTACGTGCTGTCCTGAAAATATTTAAATTTGTTAAGAGTAAAATATTGTTGGAGGCTAAAGTGGAGTAGCTGAAGGGGGCGGTTTCCGAAATCAGCAGTTCTCAGATGACAGTGGAGCAACATGAAAAAAGTAACATGGAGAGCCATGGAGAGCACCTCACCCCCAACATGACAGGAGAGCTGGGGGGGGGTTTAGGGAAACACACTCACCATACTTCATAACACACTCCTGTCAGAACATAGCACAACCACCAACATGGATTGGATGCTCCATCAAGTCAACAATATTTTTATTGTGCTCTTACATTTGTGGTTGGGATCTTTCATTACCGATGATCTTCACTGGCCTGCCTTAGTTTACCAAAGACATGGTCCAGTACAACTGAAGCCTGTTTCAGCATTACAAAAGACCAGTTTATGTACATTCCAGAGCTATGGCATCAGAAGCTCACTGCTTCAGAGTAACGCTTTTACACAAGATGAGCTAGTTCAGCACTCTGAGAAAGGAATTAAAAACCCAGTATTACGCATGACAAAGATATACAATTGAAAGTTAGTCATTATTAAAGGAAAGCAGTGTTATTTTTTTGTTTATTTGTCCTGGTCAAACATATTTAGTCCTATATTGTGTAAAGGCCAGTGGGCTGTGAAAAGAGCTGAGTTTATGTTGTTCATTCTATCGCTGTATTGAGAAAACAAATCGTGTATGAAAATATGTGCACTGCTTGAGAGAAACAGCTCTGCGATTTCGAAAGAGTCGCGGAGCGGACCCAAATTAGCGCTGGTCCTTATTAGGGGAAGCCTCCCATGTCCAGCCCAGACCGGGTTACGCTCTGGTCCCTGGGTTGCCAGATTGATGAATGAATATACACGCTGAGTGGTGTTCTAATGCACTGGACGCGGGTCTCTGTGGGTTAAATAAACATTTCAGCCATGTTTATCTTTTTTGAGGAAGCCTTACTGAGAGCTTCAGAGAATCATCACTGCATGGCGGGGGTCAGTGGGGGCTGAAAATCACTTCAGCAGTGGGAAGACCCCCCCCTCCCTCAAAGGTAATCAGGAAACTGTTTCCCATAAGAGCTTCATCAACATAACACTGCTCCTGCATCAAAACAACTGCAACAATAACAACTTGTATTTAATTACGTATTATTTCAATTCTCAATAAATTCTTATCCTCGATAATCTGCTGGTTTATACAGAATGTCGTTTACTATTTAAGGTATGATGTGTTTGTCCACTAAAGCAGACTTTGGAAGTGAAAAGCAATGAAGCTGATAAGAGACACTGTATGGTCCTAAATAACCTTAATTTTGAGACAACGTGGAAAACATTTTTAGATGGGGTTCTTTTGACAGATGTTTGTCTTACTACCTTAAAGAGTATTTCGTAAGTCCTACACCTCCTAAATCAAGGCGTGGGGTATGGTGAGGACATAATTGGATTTGAGAAACAGCCTTGACTGATAAAGACCTTTCATTGTGACCTTTGCCTAATAACACAGTAGCCATGTGCATGTATGTAAAGGGTGTTAAATGCAAGCCAATGAAAATAACTGCAGAAAGGGGCCTGCATTTTTGTTGTAGCAAGGCTTAATTGTACTTTATTGTAAAATGTCATTTTGACTTTGTATAGTGAAGTAAGGTCATTATGGTAGAAGCCCACCAGCTGTCAGGTAAAAACTTGAGATAGTACTTGGGGTGGGTGACTCAGGTCTTTAGCTCAGCAGCCTAATCCTCTTGCCTGGTAACCGCGTGGGTCGTGGTTGCGTGAAGCTCTGGCACAGCTGCCCCCTTTTACATTTGCTTGTGGCTGACGATTCCAGAAGAGATTTACATCACGTCTAGCAGACATGTATTACATACACAAGTGATACGTATGGTGATTATCCCCTGGGCAGTCTGGATGTCGAACTGTAACAGGGTGGTGTTATACGTTTAAAATAAAACTGTTGCAAAGCCTTCCACCTTTCATAACTGTTGTGATTCACTTGTTGTGTTACTGGAAAAGGAGAATGCCATGAAAGCACTTATTAATGGTATGCTTTTTACACTGATTTGTTTTAAGACCTGAAGAGAAGAGTTGTGCCAGAGATGACAGCATAAGGAGCCCCGTGTGTTACAGGCAGGGTAGTGAGAGGGATCAGCATCTAATGCACGATAATAACTCATAACAGACAGGGTGAGTGGGTTCTTGAGAGATTCAGAAAATACACATTTTAGATATTACACGCACTCTGTGTGTTAAATGAATATATGACTTGCTGTCCTTAATTCAGGCTCTGTGCAGTCCTCCAGCTGAATCTTTAGCACTGCATGCTGAGTGACAGTTCACCTAGAAATATGAGTACAGTGTGAGAGAGAGAGATAGAGGGGGAGTGAGAGAGAGGAGGGAGAGAGACAGAGAGAGGGAGTGAGACAGAGAGAGAGGAGGAATAGAAAAGGGGGAGAGAGAGACAGAGAGGGAGTGAGGCAGAGAGAGAGGAGGAATAGAAAAGGGGGAGAGAGACAGAGAGGGAGTGAGACAGAGAGAGAGGAGGAATAGAAAAGGGGGAGAGAGAGACAGAGAGGGAGTGAGACAGAGAGAGAGGAGGAAAAGAAAAGGGGGAGAGAGAGAGACAGAGAGGGAGTGAGACAGAGAGAGGGGGGAGGGAGCAAAGAAAAGTGAGTAAGACTGTGAGAGAGAAATAGAGAGAGGAGCAAAAGGGAGGAGAGACAGAAGACAAGAGAGGGAGACATCAGGGAGGCAGAATTGACAGGAATGTGTTGGATGTTCGATTTGGTATCACATGCACATTATTTGTATATGGAATCAAACAAAACCACAATAATTATAATATTTCAGATTGTTATGGAAAATAATGTGTTACAAAGTGTAACTGAGAAACGTGCTGTTCTAATGAAAAGATAAGCAATGACAGACTGAATGAATACCATTCAAAGCACATTTTTGTACGGTTCGTAAATATGAACAGATAACAGTTAATTTTTGTATGGCATTCATATTAAATTACCCAGATATATGAAAATAGCTAACTGTCAAAACCTTTCGCTTTGCTGTTGCTATTGCAAAGATTAACCTGTTCAGCAGTCAATTTGAACAAGTGTTACTTGGCACGTTTAGTCATTCATGCAAATTAACGTATCTGTTACATAAGCAGCCTAATCTGTTCTGAATTACTATCCTAAATTAGCCAGGAAAGTTCATGTCTCTGGATAACAGAGAAACATTATAGCTGCAAATTATATAAACTTCATACTTGGTAAAATCCATATAAAAAAACTAAATTCTGAGCAAGTACTAAGTGATTTTTCCTATTTACTACACACGGTTTCAATCACAGCATCTGCATCTACTTTGCTTACTGTTTAGTAGTAGATATTTTCAATATTAAGTTCTCTAAAAGACCCTAAAATCTATCTATAAGCCTTAGTCAGTTTGTTTATTTTAGCACAGGCAAAGAATTCCCTCACGTACTTTAAATAGAGTCACATTTCCTCTGGAGAGAGCCAGCGGTCATACGAACATTACTAGACGTGAACTGGAGAGTAAATAAGAAGGGTAATTAATGCTGGAATTCAGCTTAATCAATCGTGGTCATAACCCTAGATCTCCTGTAATTAAATGTCACAGCTGTTGAAAAAATTATTCATAATTAGGACGTTTTAATTTGTTTTGCTGTTAAGTTCTTTTGCTTTCCAAACATGACCTCTTACAAAGTGTAGTTAGCCGAGGCTGATGAGATAGCTCTTTGAAATGGAGTTTGCTCTGAAAATTTTACAAGAATGTGGTTTTTCTGTCAAATTGCAGCACAGATCTCCAGGATTCAACATATTTTGGGTTTAAACATGCAGACTGTTTAAATTTTATGTTCAGGTTTGTTAACTATCTGCTCACTCTTGTGGGTGGACTATCCAGTCGTTTCAAATTAGTGAACTAAACAAACATGTTAAGGTCATGGACGGAAACATCTTGCAGAGCTCGGCTTTTCAAAGGAGATGCCCCAGCACGTTTACATGTGGCAGTACCGAGCACCATTCAGGAATCGTCATCATATTATTTTTTTAATTTATTTTTTTGCAACTGTGTCACTTCTCAGAACCACTTGATTTACACCCCTCTTGTCCACCCTGAAATGGAAGGTAATATTTTACAGTAAAGCTCTTTCGTCTTGACTGGAAGATGAGATTTTATGTAGCGCCGCGTTTTTTTTTTTCACAGTCATTTCCAGCTCAGAGGGGGGTGGGGAAGTAGATGACGGGAGCGTCTGTACGAGTGCTTCGTGCCAAGATGGCGGCAGACGGGACACCGCAGCCTCTCGCAGCAGGTGTGATCACTCTGCGGTTAAAAAAATTATAATAATTCATACATCTGGTAAACAGTCAGAAGAGAGACGCATTACAGAAAAGCTGACCTTTTGGACTGATGGATTTGTGCTTTCCTCGAAGGAAGCCAGTTTTTGCCAGGCTGCTCATTACAACAATCTCATTTTGGCTTTACGATAAGTGATTTGTTAAACAGATATTTATGTTGAAGTAGAGAAGTTTTTTTTTTTTTTTGCTCTGTGATCACTGAAAAACCAAAGTCAAAACTTTGACAAGAGCAGTAGACCTGATAATTATTCTGAGATGGTTCTGTGACTCTGTAAGGCCTGGATGAAGACCAAGCTGGCCTTTAGTCACCCAAATGTCCCTGGTGGTCTTCGTCTTCTGTTTGGAGAACAGTCATCTTTTTAGGAGGGGGGATTCTGGCTCCCACTGAATCTCTCCTGTTGGAGGTGCCTAGTTTTACCTGACGCAGTACAAGCTTGTAAAAGCATAACAATTTTGGCTAAAAGATTTAAACAGTGAATGGTAATTACTAGGTGTAATAGTTTGCTAATCCTCTGAGTTCTTCAGATACTCTGGTCGCTTTTCAGAAGGAGACATTCGTTGCTTAACATCACATTACTTCTCTCTTCATGGACATCATGGGCTCAACGTCGTGTCTATATAAACACAGTTAAACACAACGCAGTCTTCAGACCAGCAAACCAGAGATCCGCAAGGTCAAAACTATTGTGGTGATCCCTTACAGACGGGCTTAAAAATCTCAGACAGAGAGGAATCCGTCTGCTCCGGCCAGAAATTATGTAGTCAACTTTATGTTCATCAGCACACTGGCAGCCATCAAATTCTCAAGTACGAAACAATTCCACATGTTGGTCTTTCATCTCAGTTGGCCACAAACTAAATTCTACTGTACTGTGCCTAGTGGGCAGAAATGACTGTGGCCATATTAACAACCACAATTACATTCAGTAGAATAAGTATGAAAAGCTTCTTGTTTTACAGATATTATTTTGAATGCATACAGAACAAATCTTTCTGAATTTTTACAAAACAAAGTGACAGTGTACCAGTGCAAAAATCCATCCATCCATCCATCCATTATCCAAGCTTTTATCCTGTACTGGGTTAGGGTGGCATGGAGCCTATCCCAGGCAGCCAAGTGCACAAGGCATGGGAGACCCTGGGCAGGGTACTAACCTATTGCAGTAGTGTGTAAAAATGCAATGCTTTATTCAAATAATCTCACTCATGATTTTTAGTGAACGTATCAAAACTCGTGAATTTCTGAAGCCAAAATCACTTAGAAAAAGTGTCACTATCTCAGTCTGTCAAAGTCTGGCCCAGGTGAAACAGTTCGGTGCAGAAATATGGCGAGTCCTCCCAGGTCTCCTGTGAGAGGAGCTGACACCTGTTTTACTGTGATGGACGCTACTGCAGGTTTTCCTGTGCATTATGAAACTGGAAGCCGACTGCTGGTCGACTCCTGGGAGAAGTGTGTGTGTGAGACTGATGTATTATTACGATAGATTGTGACGCGAAAGTCAAAGAAAGAGTGGGCACAGGGGAAAGCGAGTGAACAAATAAACACAGCGGGCTGAGGAAAACAAAGACCCATCCAGTTGTTGACTTTGCCCATCTGGTCTTTATTTCGGCCTGGATGAATGAAATGTTTGTCACGGGCCAAGTGTGGAGGTCTGCCGACCCCAGCAACCTTTTCAGAGAACGCAAAAAACGTGTATGTGACCTGAAAGTGATTAAAATAGAAAAGACATTACTTTAACCCTCCACTGAGGTGAACTAACAGATTTTAAAATCCAAAAGAAGACATGTGTCCAATAATTTCAGCCAGTGATTCTATTTAGTATTCTCCTCAGTAAACATGAATGTGCCAGATAATGAAACATTTCTTCCTGTGTATGGTGAGAAGAGACCAGTAAATTTTTTCCATGTCAATCTGTTCATGAAGCCGTTGTATCATGGAACCTCTTGTGTTTGACCCGCTGTGGACAGGAGGACCTCCATCTGGACCTGGTGGTGCCATGACCCTGTTTCACTTACCAAGATATCAAGGTCATAAAGACATCTCATGCTGCTTACAGAGCCCCAGGATTCAGAATGGCTGTGGTAACCTATTCTTCAGAAAGTTTCAGATGGTCAGTCCTGTATTTGGGCTGGGGCAGGGCGGGTCAGCTGCTGAACAGCTGCTTACAATTTGTGGGAAATTTTTGTAAAAAATTTTCCATTTTGTATTTACATCTATGCCAGTTCAATGATAGAAACAAAAAATAACAGAAAATTAGTTTTCACTAAATAAATAACAGTTACATTTGTTGTTAGGTTTACAAAGGTAATCTGAACGGTATTTAATAAACGTTAATAAAAGTTAAAACCAGTTCACCATAGTAATTGAGAAAGAAGGTCAGGCATCTGTTGCCCTCCCTACATAGGTGATTGTTTTATGAAAGTTACTGGCCAATTGTCGCCGTCAGGTATGGCTATTGAGGGTCACACCATTGCCCCTGCTAATTATTATGACATATGGAGAGCTGGATCTCAGAGCCTGGAGACACTTTACATGTATCCCCTACTCCATGGCTTTCTGAATTTGCTCACACTGAATAATGGGAGACTGTGAAACACTAGGTGCTACTGGTCACCATAGAAACCCACTTGTCAGGATACAGCTATGTTTACTGACTATATAACAGACAGCATCCAATTTCTTCGGTTGATTTCAGCCCTTAGGAGCATATTAAGTAAAAGTGGAAAGGCGGCATTGTTTACAGGCCAAATAAGCAGTATTGTTTGTGTGCGTGTGAGACACGGGTCACGCTGACAGTGCTCCGGGGGCAGTAGGATATTAAAGAGATATATGCAGTTGAGATGTATGGGTGGTCTGTGTAACAGCCCCCCACTTATGTTTTCCATTCCACAATGGTGTTTAGGAATGTCATAGTAACAGAAGCGGTCTGTGATAGCAATTTGGGAACTGCGTGTGGACAGACACCCTGTCTAAAACATACATGGTGGTTCTCTGAACTTGGGTCCACGTTGCCCTCACCAAAACCGAGTGAGATACTGGTGGTTCACTTAAATTAGAAAAAGAAATAAACAGAAAACATAGTAGTAGTGCTTTTTGTACACTCAGTGTTATGTAGCTATAGTTTTCAAAGATACAGAGGAAAGGGGTATGGAATAGAACTATAACAGGGGAATGAATGGCAGGAGACGGTGGGCTTGGGGGAGAGTGTGATGACCACTTGGAGTGATAGTGGTATCACTGACTTCTCTTCTCCTCACCTATAGCTGGTGTGAGATTTCTGCAGCACAATGGCTGCCATAATTATAGATAAAATCATGAAGTTATACTGTACTGTATTATGATTTTTTTGTAACAAATTCTTTACACAACTGCGTGTACATTTTATTGTAGCAAGTCAAGTCACTGGAAATGAAAAGGGTTAAAATCCATTCTCTTTATTTCTGTAATCAAAATGTAATGTGTGGTACGAGAGGTTTAACAAACACATTTTTTTCTGCCTTTAAAGAAGAATTTTGACATTCTGTGGGGTAGAATTGTTGCCTCACACCTCCAGGAATGTGGGTTTGAATCTTGCTCTTGGTACTGTGTATATAAAGGTTGTAATTAGGTGGGTTGGACAATCAGAATTGCCCTTACTGTGTGTGCCCTGCCAGGAGTTGGTGCCCCCTCCAGCTCCCTGTTTCTCTCCCTAGGCTGCCAAGGGATAGGCTCCAGGCCACCAGCTGCCCTGTAAAGGATAAGAAGTTAGATAATGGATGGATGGATAGATGTTCTGTGTGATCTTCATGCAGACCAATGGTATAATTTCAGAATTTTAGTGAAGCCCCACAACATATATGGCTGGTGTGGGCTGAGGTTAATTACCCTTGGGGGCTTTTTCCACACTTACTGCTGCAGAGAACATTATTGCAATTTATCTGATCTGTTGCATGTCACACCATACTGCAAGTACCAGAGCCCTGAGCCGTCCGCATTTGTTTGTGAAACTTAGGAAAATAAACTGCTATTTTACAAATGCGGTAAAAGCATTGCACTCTGGTACTCTAGTAGCAGAGCACAATTCACAAATATTATCGCACGTTGTGCGTTCTGACCAATTACACGAACCATGTTAAGTGGATTGCCGTAGTTTTCCGAAAATCCCAAGATTGTGAGATGCTGTCATGTCAAGCAGAACGGGACCTGTGATGTAAAGTGAACACAAATTAAACAAAACATTTGCTCCAGATAACGTAAAAATCCTTTGTTGACCTGCCAACCATGTAACACTTTCTAGTACTCTGGTTCAGAATTTACTGCAAATCTCAGCAGCTCATTGCCACTGTCCAGGTACAATGTGTTAATTTATATTATTTAATTTATAGTTATTTTTTCTTTTATGGTGTCACATATTTGACAGGTCATATATTGGAAAACTGCATGACACGTATTGGGATATAGTACTAGTGTGTACTAAGGGCATTTTTTCCACCACATCAGGTGCCAAACATTTGGTAGTACAAAACAGTACCAAAGTCAACAGCAATTCTTGTGTTAGTTTTCCACACTGTTGTGAAAAATTGATACTGGTGCAGAATGTGACCATCCGAGAGAGCCTAAAATAAAAGCAAGTTCTGTCTTTTCTGCCTTTAATAATAAAAGCTTTTAAATCAGCAGACAATGAAAATCAACATTATCCAAAAAGTTATATTACAAAATGCAGCGTGTCTTTCACTTTTATGGATGTTATTTCATAACACTGCAGTATAAAAAATAAAGATTACTAATCAGAAACAAACACAGCTGTTCCTACCCTTAAACACATCAAACAAAATATACATATATATGGAAGATAAATATATGGTCCCTGACCAATTTGGACTCAGGCTGAAGAAGCTACTTGGATAAGTAGTGAAACGTTCCTATCAAAGAAAAAGAAGTCCAGTTGACACGATTCAACTTTCAGACAGTTCAACCTGGATGACTGAGAATATTCACTGACAGTCAGTCTGACAGTTTGGTACTGGTACCAGTATTGCACCAGAAGGGAGTAGAAAAAGGTAAGTACTGATTTCTTAGTACCAAAAGTTCAGTACCTGGTGCAGTGGGAAAGTGCTGTAAGAGATTGGACAAAAAAAGCAGAAATAGCCAAAGTTCTGCCCATTTCTCCTCTTGAATTAACACACATGTACCCTATGCACTATCTACTACCTTAGCTAGATGGAGACTTTACACTGAAGGAGAATGTTCCACATAGGTCTGTACCTGGTTTACTTTTCTCTGTTTGTGTAGATTGTTCAGATTTGCTCCATACCTCCATGTGATCCCTAGGCAAAGTGGACTCAACAGCAGTGCCCCAGGGAGTAACTGCAGAATTTTGGGAGGTTTTATTCTGGACACCAGCAGAGGAGATTGAAATTGTTTAGCTGCTGAAATTGAATTGTAACAGAGCCAAGAGCAGAGATGGGACAGGAAGTTGTTGTTTTCTTTAGAAGTCAGCGAAGTTCTGGGTTCCTTGTGAAACATGCTCAATAGGCAGGCAGCGACGCAACCTGGGACGTGCTGGGATTAAGGAGGAGGATCCGTGACACGGTCTGGGAAGTGGGATACCGTTTAACGATTGTCTCAGACAGTCATGTTTATTCTCACCCTGTTTATTTTTCTGTTCTGAGAAGAGGAACGTGGTGAACCAACGGGTGATGTTTTATTCTGGAAACCGCCTGGCCACTTGGACCCACTGCAGAAAATATATGTTGCTTGACTTTCCATCTATCTTTTCTTGTCTTCCTGAAACTTGAGGGAGATTGTGTAATTGTGTTGAAGAGTGGTATATTTACATTTTTACATTTCACCCATTGGCATCTGAACCTTACACACATCATCTCCCTTCTCATAAATGCTAAGATAGAAAAAACATGCCAAAAGAGCTGTCACCATGACAATTGTGAGAAAACCATGGTGTCCCACTTCTGGCTTCTGGCCTGTCCTACAGTCCAGCTCATAAAACAGCTATCCTACAATGGAGTTCATTTGCCTATGCACAAAGTGGATTTGTTGCCTGTTATTTTTCTTTGTCACATATAAGTATATAGACATACACATAGATTTGGGATGGGGGGCACGTGTTCCCCCTAATATTTGAAGGATAGTTACTTTAACCATGTAATGAATTGAATGCCATAGGTAGTGCCCCCCAACTCCAAATGTGAAATGAATCGTATGCCACTGTGTATGTGTTATTAATGAAAAACTGAGAATTAAGAGCTTTGACAGGGTGAACATACACCCGGAATGGATTCCATGTAGGCAGGTCATGGTAAACTGTGACCCAGATCTCCATCATGCCGTGGCCCACAGCCAGCACACATGCTGCATCCTTTCTGTTATTTCTTACTACTTATGCTAAAAAGCAATTATGAGCTTGCATTGCTGCAATTTTCCTCTCACTGGCAATAAGCCCTGCCTCTCGTCGGCCTCGCGCAGCTCGAGGTGGGAAGATCAGAAAGGCAGACACATCTGGTTTAAGTTAGCAGCAATGAGAGAGACCCTTACAAAGTATATCTTTGTTCCCAAAGTCGCATTATGGGCACGTCCCATGTAATTTTAATCCAAAGGCAGGAAGCAGAGGTCAATTAACTGGTCAAAGCACAAACCTTCTATGGGGAGCTAATATTTTTGTAAAGGCCTTGCTCTTTTTCTTGCGCTCAACTCTCTTCTGTCAGCACTTGTCCCCAGCTGATCCTCACCTTCTGTCGGATCAAGTGTTCGGCAGTTTAGCCAGTTAAATCCAAATGTCATTGGAGCACCAGAACGAGTTACGGCACATTATGCAGTAATGATGTTTAGCCCAGACACCATGACATATGGAATTAGTATTACTGATATAATTCTAACTGCTCCATAGTCACACTGCAAATTGTTGCTGCAACCGTTTTTAACTGATTACGTAACATTCTAATAGAACTTAAATTTACAGTTCTGCTGGAATCATAGTGCGTGAGTAAATGCACCTCTGTGCCCCAATATTTAAAATTTCAACATATATAATTTTATACCTTTTAAAAACATTGTACAGTTGCCCTCCCTACCCATATCAAACTCTATTCTATACCCCTGTTAGTAAAGCTTCAGCCCTGCGCTACCGCTAAGCATCTGATTTTAATAAACTCCTTTATGTTGCCTTTTTTAAAAGAAAGAAATAAAAAGTTTGAGTTAAATGACAGTGCTGAGCGAAAGCCAGAGGGGTTTACATTAGTTTGTATATTTGTTCTGCTCTGAATTCAGATTGTGCAGAAACGAGAGCACCACAGGATATGGTAATGACCCAAGATAAAAGCGCAAAAGAAAACACTCACACTCACACTCACACGCACACGCACACACACACACACACACACACACACACACACACACAAAAGCTACCGAGGGTGAAAACAGTCCCATTACAGGGATAGATCAGCTATTCTTCACCTCCTTTTCTCACAAACATTCTTCCTTCAAACACCTTCTCTTTTGCACACTGTACTATTTTCTACTAAGATCAAATGAAATAAAAAAAAACTGAAAATATTTCTGTTTATTCCTATGTTGTTAAATTGGTCATTGGCCTACTAGTTACCTCTGGTGACCTGACTGAAGAAACACTCCATTTAACCACTACAGTAAAATGGACAAGACGTCATTGAAATGTTAAGGAGGTTCGTGTTTTAGAGGTGTATTCTTAAGCAGACAGTTACCCTGCAGTCTGAAAAAATCCCATAAAATCCTGCCACTGGTATTTATGGTGGTATTTAGGGATGAAGTCTTCTGTTTTCCACAGATGTGCAGCCCTGACATGAATTACATAAAGGTGACCTTGAGATGTACAGAATTTAAAGAGCATAATCAAAGGACAAGTTTAACAAGGGCAGCTGCATGCTGTTTGTAAAGGCATTATCAACTGAAAAAGTAATGTCGCTTTTGCATCAAGAAATAATTTAATGTCTCACAAAGAGTAATGTGTAATTGTGCAAGATTTCCTGACAATGTGTTAAAATCTCCCAGAGGGACTTTGTTGAAATTATTATCGTTAAACATTAGAAACATATATACAATATGATTATTAATGGCTGGTCAGAGCACACATTGGGTCCTGAAGGCCACAGCTTGTGGAGCTTCCAGTCTGAGGGTGCGTCTTCTCCCTTGTGTTCAGCTGGAGAGCTACATCCAAGGCAACATCAACACGGAGCTGGTGCAGAGCCAAGCCCAGGCTGTTCACAGCCAGGCAGCCAACATGCTGCGTGTGAGCAGCGACCTTCTCACCCAGACCGCTGAGCAGGCCCGCAAGCTCAACGTCGTGGAAGCGCAGGTAACCACCGACCGTTCTTGCAACTCCCAACGAACTTGTTCCATGGAGTCGTCATGGTTGGCACCCTTCTTAGGTACAGCAGCTGTAAAGTCGATGTGCCACCTGCTCTGTGCCACTCACCTACAGCGCCCCGTGGAGAGCTGGTGGAAAATATTCATAATAATTTAATATAGATTTGTTAACGGGCCCCACCCACTGAAGAGCTCGAAACCAGAGCAGAGATATCAGTGTAATCACATACTATACATGCCTGTTGGCCTGTTGTGTAACTTACTTGATGATTAGGCCCAGACTTGAGTGCTTCGTGAGTTTTTCACAGTGGTAAAATGGTAAACATACATGACCTCTGCCTGCCAGTTTTTTTTTTTTTTTTTTTGTAGTTAGCAGTTAAACGCTTCACACAACCCAAAGCAGCACCATGTTGAGCAAGACTCTCTGGAGCTTCAATGTCTTCAATTACAGGCCAATGAATAATTGTTGTTGAAACTGCCTTCAAACATTGACATTGGATGTTGACACTGGCCAGCTCACAACACAATAAAAAATATAGCAATATCTGCCTTATTGGGTGTAACTTTTTCGTAATCCTCACCCAAATAAAATTCCTTGTAGTATTTCTCTGTCACTGGACTATATAGTTTTCTTACAAAAAAATATTGACAATAATCATGTTTAACATAGCTCTCATAATTGGTGGATATGTCCAAGGTGACTTTGTCAACACTTTAATATAGAACAGAAAAGCAATATTCACTCTGCTAGGCAGGGCCTTTATTAAATCAGGTTCTTAATTTAAAGCACAGTTTCTCTCTCTTGTTGTTTGAAAAATCTGTTTTGTGTGTTTGTCATTCAGGTTCTGAACCAGACGTCAAGAATTGAGATCCAGTTATTAGAAAACTCACTGTCAACCAATAAACTTGAGAAGGAGCTTCTGGTGCAGGGGAACGAACTGTCGAAACTTCAGGACAAAAACAGGTGGGGCACACAAACGACACTGAGTGTGTCATTCACACCGACATCTAAAATCAGCACAGACACACAACGTCTTCAGCATACTTTGCAATGTATAAAGCACACGTGTTATTTTGGACACGCCCCCACACACAAACACACACACACACACACACACACATGCTAGTGAATGGTTCATTTACCTGTCAGACAGTGGTAGCAACATTAAATCAACATATCTTTGTGTGAAATAAACACAATGCAACCACAATAAAAAAAATAACAGTTTAAAAACATTTAGTGCATTGAGCCAAGTGTAACTAAAGTTTTTAACTATTGTTACGTCATTGGCTTACCCTAAAGTACATCTGACCCACCATCTACCAATGTGTTGGGCACATTACCAAGATTTCCTTATAACAGGAAAAATAGACATTAAAAACTGAAGAAACAACTGAAATTGCGGTAAGGTTGTTGAACGCTGTTTTAACAGGTGAGTATATTTAGAATACCCTAAATACTGCAGGATAATGTAGGCTGATATTATGGGTAATTATATTGCTAGTAACTCATTGAATAAACTCCTTTAAATGTATGCATTGCTTTGCACATTCAACCCAGTAAGAGAGGCAGATCGCTCCAACTCCCGTAACATTAGTCCAAGCAAAAGAATGTTAATGTGAGATGATTGGAGTAAGAATTATGAAAATTTTTATTGCTATTAATAAAAATGTGTGTCTTGGAAAGTTACTCAGTTTTTGATAAAGATTCTTGTCAAATTTCTTTTCATTAGAAGAGCTTTAAAATCTTTAAAAGAAAACATTCCACTTTCATGATATTCATTAAATCTAGAGATGTGTCATAATATTGACACTAGAGATGGACTGATAAGATGCTACATGAAATGTACAAACTAAAAATGAAACAGGGTCACTGAATGATGCCTTTGTGTTTCAATAACATATTCCTGGTTTCACAATGTCTTAGTGATTTGATCGTCCTGGTTAAATGTCATATTTCTGGTTTAACAATGTCTTCCTGGTTAGATGGTGTCTTCCAGATTTAATCATGTCTTCCTGGGTTGATAATGTCTTCCTGGTGAAATTATTTCTTTAATCAGCAGTAGCTACATGTTCAAGGATGCGCATGTATCGCCAGCATCGCATTGAGTATAAACCAGCCCTTCCTAATTAAATTACATCTTTCTGGTTAAAGAGTGTCTTCCTGGTTAGATTAAAATTTGACCATCTTTTCCTCAGACGGCTGGAGAACAAAGTTCAAGTCCTGGAATCACAGCAGAAGGCAGAGCTAGAGCGCATTCGTCAGGAGAAGCAGCGGCTGCAGAGCGTGGTGGTGCGGCAGACAGCAGCCATTGAGACCCTGGAGAAACAACTGCATGTAGCCAGCGCCAACAACTCTGTCCTGCTGAGACAGCAGCAGCAGCTCATGGACTCTGTACACAGGCTGCTCAGCCTGGTCTCCTCAAGCTCAGGTAGTGGAGCACCGTCCTGCTGATGGACTCTGTGCACAGCCTGGTCTCCTCAGGTTCAGGTAGTGCAGCACAGTTCTGCTCAGGTATTGAAATGGTCACAGAATGGTAAAGCATATGGCCTTCTAGTCTTAAAATAAGGGACATACTGTTTCATTCTTTAGACTTGTGTTTCATTTTTAACTTAAAGTTGGCCAACCAGCCAACTCTTGTATATTACCGCAGGCTGTCTTGTGATTAAGACACAAACAACAGAGAAGCTGCTTGTATTGCTGTGTGTGGAGATGAACACAAAGCATGGGATGGGCCAGGTCAGGTGACACGTGCTTACTAACTGTGAAAGAGGCAGAAATTGGAATTGTCTTCTACAAATAACGTTCACAGCAGTCTTTAAATCATATCCCACTGGCTGTTTTTGAAAACAGAGAAGAAAAAAGTGACATCCACTTTGAAGCAAAACATGAAATTGAGCATTTAAAGGTGTTCACCAGCTGCCTTACTCATAATCAGTGAAACAAAACGTGCTGTCGGTTCGCTTATCTGATGCCAAAATGCGGTTCAGACACTTTGCTGTCTTCTGTGTATATTAACAAACGAAACCGAGAAAAGTTCAAATGTAAGCTTAGCGTTTTAATGCAAGGAGAGCCAGCCTTGTCTTCACTGCATTGAATCAATAAGAGACAGTTTTGCAGCATGAGGATAATCTTGCTATGGCTTTTTTGGCACTATGTGGGAAGGACTTGGCAAGACTTCACATGGTTTCAGAACCACACACTTAGACAAGACCATCTTTGAACTCTGACCCCAAGAACAGGACATCATGATTGCTTTGCACCATTCAGGCCCCCATGTGTATTTAGACAGACGCTTCAAACACACAAATACAACTGTCTGCAGCTAAACAAAATCAGTGTTGTTTCAGGAAGAGACTCCTCAGCAAAAAGAGAGGGAAACTTGCCCTGAAGGAAAGATACCAAATAACCGTGGCCTTAATTGACATGTTCCTCTCTTCCTGTGATCATAAGAGCATGTCTGACGTTCTGGTGTTCTGGTGTTTGTTTGCAGTGGCGTTACTCAGAAACCTCAGGTTCCGTGACTGTGCTGAGCTCTACAAAGCAGGCCATAACACAAGCGGTGTCTATAGCATTCACGTTGAGGACAACGCTACAGAGCCAATGAGGGTAAGAATGCACGACTGTGTAACCTCTCTGCTCCACACCACAGTTGTGTTTATATACATTCAACACAAGTTGATACGGTAACTGCTAGCTGTCTACTGCTTGGTTAGTTTGTAATCAGATCCTTAAGAAAGGAAACCACCATGTTAAGGTGTATACCCTTCATATGCACAGTTATTTTATATAATAATAATTATATAAAATAACAGCGCATATGAAGGGTATAATAATAACATGTTGGTGGACCTGATGAGTGAGTTTAGTTTTTGTTGGGGTGATGGTAAATGTGTGACATCATTTGTCCAGGTTTTCTGTGACATGGAGACCAGCGGTGGTGGCTGGACGGTCTTCCAGCGCAGAGTCAATGGCAGCTTGGATTTCCAGAGGACTTGGAAGGAGTATAAGATGGTAGCTATAATTATATCATGGTCTATGTATTTGGCATGAAGTGACTGAACCAAGAAGAGATGGCCCTGTTTATGACGGCAAAGGCTTTAAAGACGCCTTCATAAATAAAATGTATTATTATTATTATTAAATGCATTCGTAAGGCCAGGAAAATGTTCATTTTGATTCACTGGACACTAACTTACTGTAAGAACCTTTTCATTTTAAATGACATGAGCTGAGAAATCTGCAACTCAAAGATTGGACTGATGTATCAGAGGCAAGTCATTGTACAGTAGTAGTATCTCCCACATCTCAAGACAAGACTTCGTGTACTGGTAGTTCACTGAGTGTAGAACTTGGGTCAGTAGCCCAGCTGGCTAATCCTCTTGTCTGCTACCGTTCTGTGGGCCGTGGCTATGCGGGTCTGAATATCAACAGAGCCCCTGTTACATCAACTCCGTTTCTTGTAAGTTAAGGACTGATACTTCTATCAAGGTCATGGAGTCATTGTAACTTGTTCACCACATGAAAGGTTTTTTCAGTGTGTTCATGTTTCAAATTAGATATCTGGTGAATGTTTTATCCACCTTGTCTGAATAGTATACAACTTAATCCCTGTGGGGTTTTCAGCCACAAACTCTAGTATGCTGTAGTTTCCAAATAAACCCCTTTAAAAGTCCAACCAACAGCTCATGTCAAGCCGCATGTGAAAGTGCGTCCCTCAGAAACTTCATGTTGTTCATAGTTGACTAAATGGGTCGACTTACCCTAGCGCAGTAGCAGGCATAATATTTCACCATCAAAGTTTAGCCCCACATGCCTCATTGTTACACTAGCTGTTTGTCACCTGATAGTCACAGAGGGCCTTTTCAGGCCAGTCTTGAGAAAACTTGCTTGGGTGACCATCCGGAAACTGACAGCCTCGCATTTGTCTTTTTTAGCCAATCAGGTTGTACATTGCTGGTGTAAAGTTTTAGAACACCCCCATTTTTTCTGTTTTTATTGAAATATAAATCCAAAGTATAACCTGAAATTGTATAAATGGTAAGCAGTAAACTGCCAGAGGTGAAGGCCTTTTTCAGGGAAGAGGTAATGAGGTAACAACTCACAGTTGTTCTGAAGCAATGAAAGTAAATTAAGCTTTGAAAGTTTATACTAACAGTTTCTACAGGTGTCCCGACTTTTAAAAATTACTTACAAGCCCCCTGTCTGTATAAAATCAGTGTTGGAACAGACTGTGTTACTACACCCTCTTAAGCAATATTTGGACAGGACTGTACTGCAGGAAGTAATATATTGCTCTCTAAATGGAGAGAAAAAGTAATTAACAAAGGAACACAGACGGACCATTATAACCATTAAAAGAGTTATAATGGTCTTAAAAGGGTTATAAAGGTTTTAAAAGGGTTACCACCATACTTGGCCAGAACAAATCAGAAAGGATGACATGCTAGACTAGCACAGTTATTTAGGGTCCTCTTTGCCTACTTATAATAAGATGGTTTCATGGAACAGTGAGAACAATGAAGAAGTAAAAGAAGTCTGGGGGATTAATGTGTGGCATTACATAGATATTCTGGATTAACATGCTGTACGTACCTGTCAAGACAAGTGGAAAATGAGACGTTATCACAGATATTCAGATCTGAGATGAACTGACACTGCTACATCTCGCTCTGCATAAAATACCAACACAAACCAGAAAAGTACTACGTTGTCAGAATATAAGAAAGTGAGATTTTTTGTAAAAGCAGGACACAGTTTATGGCGTACGTTTTCAAACCTGCAATCTGATCCCATCGATGAATTCTTGGTCTGCAAAGAGGTGTTGCAATGTAAGGAAAAACTTTCAATGTTAGGACTTAAAAACTTCAGCCTGTTTATGTGACCTCTGTGGTAAAAGATTATTATTGCATTATTTAAACACATTTAAAATGCCTCATATACCAACAGTTGCTTTGTTTGTATTGCATCATTCTTCTGCAGAGGCAGAGAATGCAGTGGATATGTGTGAATCTTTAGGTGTGAAAAGTGAAGAGAGCTACTGTCATTGTTCACTGATCACTGATCCTGCTGCTCTCTTAGTATTCTGCTGACATCCTTTTAATTGCTGGCCCAGTCCCCCCCCCCCCAACTACACTGCCTCTCTGATGCCTTCAGGGCTGATGGGCTGGACCTAGATGGCAGGTGTTGTGTGGAGAAGACAAAAAAAAAAGATATCAACTAGAGCTGACTAAAATATAAATCAACTGGCCAAGGGACTGAACCCACAATCCACAACGTGGGAAACTGAACTATAACAAATAGTGGCTAAACATCACAGTGCTCAGGTCTGCACCTTGTGCACAGGTGCTGAGAACACCAGAGAAATGGAGATGACAGTGCTGATAGTCTTCGCGTAATCTGGCTCGGAATGTTCATAACACAGGTTGTCATCAGATAACGGCACCTGTCACAGCACGTGGGGATATTAATGCTCAAGGGTCAAAAGACAAGGAACTGTTAAACTGGAATGTAAATAATGGTTCATTGGCAAGATTTGCTCATTGGAAAAGCTGTCCTCATTTTCAGTTTTGCCTCTGATATTTTGACATGCTTTTCCCATCACATGTTTTGTCCCCCAAATCACATAAAAATGATTTATCCGATCGATAAAACCACAAGAACAAAGAAAACGTCAAAGTTTCTCTCTATCAAAGTTTCTCTCTGAAACTATCAAATGTAATACTGATGTATTTCAAAGGTCTGACAGACGCATTATATGTTTTGTTCCCTTGGAGCAAAAATTTTCTCCAGGCCTGTAAACATCTCGAGTCTGGTGTTTGTCTTTGTTCTGTCATAGAATCAGTGCAGAAGAACACAGGCAGTGGTACATTACTACACTGTTAACACTTTTTAACTCCAAAGCTTTAGACCTCATAGACACAAGTTTGGCGGAACAGTTAAAATTCATCCCTAGCCACAGGAAGATACAGCCTTGTAACAATTACTTTAATGTGTTGATATTTCTGTAAATATACTATTAAGTAAATGTATATAGAAATACATTTCTTTAGATATTTTTTATTAACTTCACATTTCTTGCAGCTAAAGAAATGTATTGCACTTTTACTGGTGATTAATGTAATAATGAGTTCCAAACAGGCACTGGTTCCTCTGTTAAAACTGGATTGTATACTGCAATTGGATGTGTTAAAGTGTTTTTGTTTTGTTTATTGTAAATTATTTCCTTTTTTGGAACATTTTTTATTTTTTTCTTTTTTAAAGAATGTGATTTTATAATATTAAATGCACTGATGATTGATAAATTGTCCATTGATTTGCAATCAGCTCTTATGATGTCATGGTTGTAGAAAACTGGGTGATTTGTACTCTAAGTTTTTGTTAAAGTATTTGTAAGAACTACACAAGACCGCGCTGGTCTCACCGCGGTCTGCTGTTCCACTTTATCACAAAGATGTTTTTCTGGGTTATGGGTCAGCATTCTGTGCCGGCCAGTATAATGTATCATTTTTCTATAATCAGACATAACAGTTGTTTTAAATTTCATGAATTGTGATTTTTTAAGATGTGCATTAACTCAATGTTGATGATAATTATAATGATATCGATAAAGTTTAAAGATTTCATTTCTCAGTGTCGTTTGCACATTATTAGTAGATATACACTCACTGGCCACTTTATTAGGTACACCTGTTCAATTGCCTGGTAACACAAATTGCTAATCAGCCAATCACATGGCAGCAACTCAATGCATTTAGGCATCTAGATGTGGTGAAGACA
>JABJVR010046933.1:0-14596 GCA_025773905.1 Chitala chitala
CTCACTCACACGGGCTCCCGGCACTGACCCTCACAGACCCGGGCTCCCGGCACTGACCCTCACAGACACGGGCTCCTGGCACTGACCCTTACAGACACGTGCTCCCTGCTCTGACACTCTTAGACACGGGCTCCCGGCACTGATACAGAAACAGGCTTATTGCTCTGACACTCACAGACACGGGCTCCCTGCTCTGACACTCACAGACACGGGCTCCCTGCACTGACACTCACATAAAGGAGCTTCTGGCACTGACACTCACATAAAGGAGCTTCTGGCACTGACACTCACATAAAGGAGCTCCTGGCACTGACACTCACAGACACGGGGTCCCTGCTCTGACACTCACAGACACGGGGTCCCTGCTCTGACACTCACAGACACGGGCTCCCGGCACTGACACTCACAGACACGGGCTCCCTGCTCTGACACTCACAGACACGGGGTCCCTGCTCTGACACTCACAGACACGGGGTCCCTGCTCTGACCCTTACAGACACGTGCTCCCTGCTCTGACACTCTTAGACACGGGCTCCCGGCACTGATACAGAAACAGTCTTATTGCTCTGACACTCACAGACACGGGCTCCCTGCTCTGACACTCACAGACATTGGCTCCCGGCACTGACACTCACATAAAGGAGCTCCTGGCACTGACACTCACAGACACGGGGTCCCTGCTCTGACACTCACATAAAGGAGCTCCTGGCACTGACACTCACAGACACAGGCTCCCGGCACTGACACTCTCAGACACGGGCTCCCGGCACTGACACTCTCAGACACGGGCTCCCGGCACTGACACTCTCAGACACGGGCTCCCAGCACTAACACTCACATAAAGGAGCTCCCGGCACTGACACTCACATAAAGGAGCTCCCGGCACTGACACTCACATAAAGGAGCTCCCGGCACTGACCCTCACAGACACGGGCTCCCTGCTCTGACACTCACAGACACGGGCTCCCAGCACTAACACTCACATAAGGAGCTCCCGGCACTGACACTCACAGACATGGGCTTCCTGTTCTGAAACAGAAACAGGCTCATTGCCCTGATGCTCATAAACACAGACTTTTTTCTGATATGCACAAAAACAAATTCCCTGTGCTAATATTCACAGAAAGGAAACAGGCTCCTTAGTTTTACACATGGAATCAGGCTCTTTGGTCTGATGTTCACCAAACAAAAATAAGCTCTTTGACACTCACAGAATGGAAACAGTCTCTTTACTCTAGAAGTCATAGAAAAAACCCACACTGCTTAGATCTCTTCAGATAGCGCACCTTGCTTAGATGCTTGGTGTTTATAGCTTCCCAGCGGAAACCGAAGCTGTGTTGTGAAATACCTTGTGTCTGTGTTCTAGGCTTACTGTTCTTTGAAGTGCCCCCTCCCCCAAGTAAACTGGATAACGACTTTAATAACATGATGCGTACAGAAATCAAAAGCTCGCAAGATTAAACACCTCTGCGACTTCCCAAGCGTCCACCTTTTCCTGGGTATGCCAGTTCCACCTACAATGCTGTAAACAGTAGCTTTTTATGTAAATTTCACAGGTTTCTCAATGTTTTTAATGAGAACCTGTTAAAAATGAAAAATGTAGCACCACCAGGGAGCGCAGAGCATACTGCTCCTAGCACAGGTGGAGGTGGCGTGGCGTGGTGTGGTGGGGCTGTACCTGCGGCAGACCACTTCTGTGGAAAGAAAGACATACATGTGATGTGTCTGCTATCCAGGTATCCCCAACCTGGATTAAAGGAGAGAAATGCCTCCTCATAACAGATGCATAGCACAATGTAGGAGAGAAGTCTTTGCTGAGGCCCTGGGAATTGAGGGGTGGGGCACCTGTGTGGTTTTAATAAACAAACCTTATTTACAGGTAAAGGAGGACTCAAACTGACACTTAGCCCTGCAGGAATACTAAATTACTTCTGGCAAAAAGTGTAGCCTATTGATTAAACCCGAACCTTGCGTTCCGCTGCCAGCTCCATGGGCTCCAAGCCCTGGCTTATAAGATCTCTATTTGCAATCTAACCAGGCGTAACTTCCTTTGGTCCAAAACATCCTTCTGTCTAGTAGGTCAAGTTCATTCTGAAATGTTATAGCACGTCTGGAAAAAATAAAGAAGCATTGTGACGTAACACTCACTGACTCGGGATGTGTTTGCCCATTCACACTGCTCAGTGTCTGTCCCCCTGTGTACCCAGGGCCAGGAACCTCTCCTTCTCATGGCTCAGTCTTTTGCCCCTGCTAATTTCTCTGTAACTCTTCCCTGTAACTCCTTCAATCAGCCCTGTCCACTGGCCCTTTCCCTACTCACCAACACCATACACTTTTAGCAGTGGATCTATTGGAGAGCGCTCAATAAAAATATAAGTCTGGTAATAGCAATTCTGAGAACCAGACAGTCCACAGCCAGAATAAAAGGAACAAAAAAGCATGAGATGCATGAAGAGGTTGTGGGACTTCATGCTCACTTTTCCCAAAAAGATGTATTTCACCTCATTTCCCCCCAGGACAGCACATTACGCCTCACTTTCTGATAGAACAGCTCATCACAGCTCACTTCCTCCCTGGACAGCACATTACGCCTCACTTCCTGATAGAGCAGCTCATCACAGCTCACTTCCTCCCAGGACAGCACATTACGCCTCACTTCCTCCTAGAACAGAATATTACTCGCCACTGCCCCCTGGGACAGTGTGTGCCACGCTTATTGCCATTCTAAATTACAGCCTATAATGCTGTATCCACAATCTGTAATTAATAAGAAGAGAATTGAAGAGACACCATGTCTAGTAACACCAAGGGAGGGGCACACAAAACAGCAAAAGGGGACTCCTCTTAGCTTCATCTGATACACAAAAAAGTGGAAAAACAGCAAAGAAAACATGTTCATTTCCTCTTTCTGGAAAAAAAAAAACAAATGTCAAAGATAAAACTTTACATGAACTAAACTAATTTATCTTGGAAGAGGGCTCTAAGAAGGATGAAAGAGGACGATACATTCCCACAGCGAGGACTCCATGGTTATTCAAGTGGCGCGGCACTGACTCATTTCCAAGTAGGTGTTTCGAAGCGCTCTCCATGACGCGCTTCATCAGCATACCAATTTCCGCAACCTGAGCCCAACACCACCCCCTGCCCCACCCCCGACACCACACCACTCTCACGCAGCAAAGGGCCGGGCTGAAACTGCGCTCTGCCAAGCCTTCTCTGGCAGCCACGCTCTTCTGACTGCCTGAGCTGTTTTTATTTGCGCACAGCCGTATGAGTAACATGTCATGAAGGAAATGATGTTGTGCAGTGGAGTGCGATGATGCCACAGGGAACAGCAGTCAACAGGAAACAACTCATCTCACAATTACACACTGATTTTAAATGCACTTAAACTATGCTGATGATTTTGTTAAACACCAAAATAAAAAAAAATAAAATCTTTAATATACAATTTTTCCAAAAATCTGCAATGCAGGAAGAGGCCACATAACAGTGCAGGAAAACTACAGCGTCAAATCTATACGGCCTAATTAGGTTACTCATAATGGTGAGGGAATACTACAGCGTCAAATCTATATGGCCTAATTAGGTTACTTATAACAGTATGGGAATACTACAGCGTCAAATCTATATGGCCTAATTAGTTTAATCTGCCTATCAAGCCCCAATGATGCTTTGTGAATATTCTGGCGGTCAGAGAAAAGCTCGTCGCCACAGAAAGTGAGAGTGTCTCCTCTGTCCCCACTGCCATTTCGGGATCCTGCGGCTTGTGAGGTAAATTTCATGCCTCACCACGCAGTCCATCACTGCAGTTTCACAAATGGGAAACTATCACTCTTATCTCAAGTGGTGTAACGTCATGAGAAGAGTCGGCGTGACAGTCCATCGATGGACTGTGTACTACTGTCAGAACGGGTGAAGATCTACCCCCCGCCCCATGGCTCAGAACCACCGCCAGCGTGAGTGATAACACGCAGGGATGTTCCTCGTATTGTTTGGGGATAAACTTCATTGTGTTGGACAAAGAGGAAAATTAAAAATCCATTAAGCTGACAGGTGAGCCACACTGGTTATAGATTTGTGGAAGACTTAACAAAACATGGAAGCACTGCCATCTTTTAGCTGTGATACAAAACATGTTCATATCTACCCTCTGAAGCAACAGCATTAAAGTCATTACTCATAATGGGCAAAAATCTATGTTGAAAAATTATTACAATTCTTGGCAAGTCAATTAAAACACTTTTTAATTACCAAATACATCCATGTGCAGAAACAGTCTGTACAGTCTGTTGAAGTACATACAGGTGACGAGACCAGGCAGTATGTCCACAGCAGTTCAGTGGTAGACATCATACACTTACTGCAAAAGTTATTGCACTAGGGACAAGTTTCTCAAGCAAACTGTAACAACTGAAGATGTCCCCGAACCAGTCAGTGACGCAGAGGAGCACTCATATTAGCCTTATGAGACATATCATGACTGCTGACAATTCACTATTACAAATAGCAAAGGTAATGAACCACATCCAGCCCTATTACCTTGGCTTGTAATACATCACCACAGCAAAGCTAAAAGGCTAATGGCTCCTTTATTGTGGGACAGACTATTTATTTATCATAGCAGGTAGGGTTGGACTTTGTCCTTTGTGTGTAACAACAGGCTCAAGAACCACTGAGAGAGAAAGAGGTGCTGAATGTGCATGTGTGTACGCGCACGTGCCTACCTACGTGTGTGTGCGTGCCTGCGTGTACCTGGGCGTGCATGTGCACCTGTGCGTGTGTGCACCTGTGCATGTCTGTGTACGTAGGCGCGCTCGCGTGTGTGAGTGTGCATGTATATGTATGTATGTGTGGGCCTGTGTGTACCTGTGTGTGCGCCTGGGCCTATGTGTACGTGTGTGCGCCTCTGTGTGTACCTGTGTGTGTGTGCGCACCTGTGTGTGTGTGCGCCTGTGTGTTGTTATAAAGCCTCAGAAAGAGGGTTATAGGCTTCAGCTGTTCATACAAGTACAACCAGCTGTCAATATTAAATCAACTAAAATGATTAAATGTAAATCATTAATATAATATTAAATCATCAATAAATGTAAAGTTTATACTAATCTGCTGTGGATACAACAGCAAAGGAAAAATCTGCTCACTACATTTCCACTGACGGTATAGATTGTTGCTTTATTTTGGACAAGATAGACTGCTGCATTTCCACAAAGTGGCGGTCTGTGTCCATATAACATTTCTGCTTTTGCGACAGAGTGATTGTTAGTTGTACCCTAATGAAATTAACAGTTTGTTACATTTCCAACGATGTGACAGTTTGTTACGTGTCCACTGAAGGGATAGATTGTGTGTTGTTACATTTGTACAGATGGCATCCAATGGTGGTGAAATGATTCTATTCCAGAGGGACGCAGCTGACCAAAGTCTAAACATCATGGCTGAGTCAGAAGCCGCATCTCAGAGTCCTCATTCTGTGTTCTGGAAGATTCTGTGGGTGGCTGACACCGAGTGTTCAGCTTTGGTAAGCCATCCAGGGAGGCGAAGCGCTTTGATGTTTGATTAACCAAGAAGGTGACCTTTAAGGCACACAGGGCCGGAAGCACAAACACGCCTTTAACTGCATTCATCACCAAACAAAACCCTGCACCGGCTGCTGCAATGAAATCAGTCGGATTACATTATTCATCTGGGTGTTTTCATGTGGTAAATTTGTTTAACAAGTCAAATATTCCCTTCCTGCAGGTCCCATATCAGTGTTTTTGGGAGTAACTCTTCTCCCTTTCCCCTCTAAAGTCCTCGTATACATTAACTTGCCTCGGTCACCTAATGAACTTTTTTTGAAAAGTTCTTCTTTCCAACAGATTATATTTGGAAGTTGAAGTTAAAGAGAATCACCAAAGGTGATTAAAAGACAGTCCTGATAGCAAGCAAGTCCTAAACAAACTACAGTGTGAAGTTCTATACATAGACTGGCTGAAAAGACTTCCTAAAACAATGCATGAAATGAAAGTGTGTCACCACACACCTGGCAGGGGACAGAGAGACCAAGCAAACATCAGCACTGAGAATGAGACAGAATAAAGTAGAGTGAGAAAACGGCTTCCCAGATGCCATCTGATCGGATGACGCAGTACAGTGACAGTGTGTCACGGTGACACCTTCTAAATGAGATGCAAGATGATATGACTGCTGCTAGCCATTAGAAAACAAATGAGTCTGGACAAGATATCCTCTTTAGTCATTAATTTATTGTTGTTCCGTATTTCACTACATCCATTTATTGGAGCTCACTGGTGATTTAAAATTATGTCAGACTGGCCTGGGAGCTGCTCTGTGTTACTCTGAAATGAGTGTGATTATAGTTGTCTGTCAATCATAAACTTAAACTGCTCCCCATTGGTCACTCTAATTCCTGCCAGCTACCACAGTGCACCATGGCCCCACCCACTGTGGGTTTCAGTGCTCCTCATCTCCTGCTGCTGTTTTCACTTGGAGTGATTGCAAAGCCACATCCTGTTCAGTTTGAGACTAATTACCGGGTGAGCGACTGTACGCACGCCTCACGGAGCATGCACCTGCCACAGGACACGCTGAGGAGCAGGAGGAACGCACGCGCCACGGCAGCAAGGCCGCATCACCTCCTCATCACTGCTCTCGGCCAGCAGGGAGAAGGCACATCCTCCCTAATGTCTGGACACACCACATTAAGCCAGAAATCATCAGCTGTTGCCATGACGGCCAGCATTCCACACCATGACCACGGGCCCACACCCTCACACGGTGTATAATAAAAGCGTTTTCCTGTTTGGTCGAATTGCTTTTCAACATGTCTGCACACACACAGGACACAAGTATGAGAGTACAAAAAGCATTTGTCACAAACAACTTCATTTTGGTGTAACTGTATGTTTTCAAAAAGCATGCTAATTTGACTGTTTGCTATTCCTTATGTCTGCTGTACCTACAGAGTAAAGCCTGACATTTCTCAGATAAAAAAAAAAAAAAAAAACTGGTTTCTGATGACCTTCTCTTTCCTCTCGAATATCTGCCCATTTCCCAAAGAGGCCAGTGGGCCAAGTGGAAAACGTGAGCTGTTGATGCTCCTGCTCATGATCCATTCAGGAGTTTAACATTTCTTATATTCCCCTTAAGGGAGTCCTTAAAGGTCAACTGCAGGAGAGTGTACCTGCTGAAGTTGGGAGGGTGCAGAGGCACGACCTTTGTACTGGGGGCTACACAACTTGAACAGCTTTGATGGCACTGGTATGGCAGCCCATTCAAGGATCGACGGTCAGCTGGTAGCCATTAAATGTGTCACTTCTCGTCTCTCCCAGAATCCACACCATGACAGAATCACCGAGAAAAACCAGTGCTAAGGCCTTTACCCCATGTACTGTTCCATGGACTCCAACCCGGTTTAGCTTTCCAAGTCAGTCTGCTCCACAGGTACCTTCCAGACAATACTGTCTTCCACCAAAGTGCACAGATGTATACAAACCCGAAACCATTCTGAAGCATACAGTTCATAAGTAGTAGTAGTTGTTTAGAGATTGTATACAGGCATCACCTACACCAGCTCTGAGGCAAGGCTCATAAATATTCACAGCCAAGGTAATACTTGTACGACAGGATTCCGGCCAGCTGCTCGGAGAGGCTCCGTGTGATGTATTGCATCTCCTAATGGAATTCTGTTCTTGTGTCTCCCTAAAGCGAGGCATTGTAGATGACAACACTGAGGAAATAAAATTCTCTCTTTCATTGTCTGCACAAATACTTCATGTCTTCAGAACTTAGCTAAAAAGTTTTCATCTTAACACATTTGTGGAGTAAATACATTTTTCCCCTCTGTTGGGTCTTTACCTCATTTCAAATTTCTGAGAGATGAACACAGCTAATATCTATAACAAAAATGGATGTGCATGTCAAAAATAAGTTTTGGAATATTAGTCATATGTTTTGAAAATATTACCAATTTTCCTTTTGACCATTTCAGCCATTGAAATGGACTGGATTTAAACCAGTTTAATCTGGAAAGCTCCGATGTACTACATCTGAGGACGACCACAGTTACAACGACCATCTCCTTTTTTTTTTTTTTTTTTTTTAACTGTAAAAGAAAGTCATAATTAACCTGACTGTCCACGGAGTTAATTACTTTTATCTGCTGCCATGCACTGACATTATAAAGAACACATCAGCTGGCATCACTGGGCACATCCCAGTGGCATCATTTTGCTTCTATGGAAACCTTTTGCTGATATGGAAAAGTAGGATGCGTTGATGTGTTGGCAGTTCTGTGGTAGTGTTTTCTCCTGCTACACAGGAGAACAGGCTTTGATTCCTGGTCCATGTAACTTCTTCCACATCTATGGGGGGTTGAGAGATGGGGGAGAATAACATCACTAGGGGTAGGCAGTAAACCCAACGCAAATGAGTACAAAACCCATAATGTGGCTCGCTGCTTCATTCAGCACCCTTTAAGCACCTCCTGCAGCTAAGATGAGAATTAATATATCATCATCATTCCCACACGTTTGCCCCCCACCTCCAGTGGGAACCCAGTCAACCCAACTCCATATGCTTCAGTTCAGTGTCAGCCGCCGGTGACGTCACTCCGCCCAAAAGAAGCAGCAGCTAAACTCTACTGTTTCCCAAAACAAGCCCTGGCAACAAGAATAACCTACAAAGGTCAAGGGCTTAAAGGGCAAACCGAAGAGAGTTTCTTGGAACTAAATTGTCTATTGAAGGTTTTCCATGGAGAATTACCTGAGGTAGTGTTCACCTGAGTGAGTGAGTGAGTGTGTGGGTGTGTGTGTGTGTGTGTGTGTGTGTGTGTGTGTGTCTTATTGGGGTGGAGAGGCCTGATGGAGAATTACCAGAGGTAGTGCTGGCCTGAGTGTGTGTGGAGAGGCCTGGCAATCTGCTCACAAAATAATTATATTGTTAATTGAACATGCCGCACGCCAGCCTTGATCATCTCCCAAGTGTCCACAGTATTGATTGCGTGTGCAGCCATAAAGCTGATGGAGTGAACTGCCTTTCACAGCACCAGGAACAGTAATGCTCGTCACTGCCCTCACACTGATTCAGTGTCAATACGTCACTGGTCATGACATCACGCCTCATTATTACACACAGCACCTGCCTGCACCTTCTTTAATTGGTGCTGGCTGCCTTTGACTGACCTTTTTTTCCTCGTCTTTTTGTTTGGGGGGGGGGGGGGTTGTTGACAAACACCGTCAGCCTGGTATTGAACAACAGGCACTGAAATACACTCAAAGTGAAAATGAGTGAATCGCAGGATTATTGTGCGATTTCAGTCATTATCTAGTTAATGACACCCTGGTCTGTCACATCCAAACACACCATCCCTCCATCCGTGTACCTCCCCCCACATCCAAACACACCATCCCTCCATCCGTGTACCTCCCCCCACATCCAAACACACCATCCCTCCATCCGTGTACCTCCTTCACATCCAAATACACCATCCCTCCATCTCACTACCTCTCTCACATTCAAACATGCATCCCTTTATCTCAGTTTACCTCTTGCTCGCTATCTCTCCAAACCAGAGTGCCAAATTAGCCCCTGTTAATGTTAATTCTCATTTGTTATCTGAATTTGTGGTTCAGTGCACGTCACGATTGCCTGTCCAAACATACTTTCCTGAACTGAACTGTGGCCAAGGATATCACTTATAATTCAGCCAATGCAACACATTAGCAGAGTTTTTCAGTGTCCAGATTTCAATTATCAGAAAGATCCTGTTTACACACAATAATGCACATTATGAAAATTAAAAGAAAATTTTACTCTTCCTTAAGAAACATTTATATTGATTTATCAAAAATTAATATATAAATGCATAATGCATCACAATTAGCATACTGGCAATGTTTCCATTTAAATGAGAAGTTTTGAAAAATTACCTCTTGAAAAATAAGGTGGATTTTTCAACAGCACTGACAAAATGTGGTTACTCAAAGGTAGCAATAAACTGAAGCAAGTAGAACTGGGGTCAGAAAGGCACCATAAAATATTAATCCATCATAAACTCATTAGTTTGCTGGTCTTGCCTGGATAAGTGATGATTGATTGCTTTGGACTAGAGAGAACGTGCGGCAGACAGAAAGGAGAGGGCAGAAGATAAAATGCCTTTAGGTGCTTAGTTTTTTTTTTTTCCTGTATGTATCCTTTCTAGTTTTATGATCCAATATCACTAAAATGTCAGCCTTTAACATTTAACGCTAATGCAACAATGTTTGTAAGAAACAAAAAAAAAAAGGGCTTGAACCAAAGGTTTAAACCAAGATGACTTGTTTTGAAATTTCATTTTAAAAAATAAAATAAACTGAGGGGTAACATATAGAAAAAAGGTTTCATTTAATTCTTGAGCGAATAGTCTCACAAAGCAATGCTTCAAGGTCTGGATACTCAGAAAACCACTCAAAATTAATTTACTGGGGTGTAGAAAACCCGTGAAGATGTGACCTATTGAACAAACATCAAAGACTCGACTTTTGTCGTGTGAACCACTGAGGAATAGCCTTAATTATTCACCTGCTGATCAGTCAGCCCTCACTGTGACTCCACATGACTTTGCCCAAATTCCACCTGCTTTCATTACAGAACTGTCAAACACTTTTGGCAGCATGCCAAACAACTGAACTCCATGTCTTAAAACTTGAGTGATCTCAACTGCTTACTGGTTATCTCAGAGCATATTGCAATGCTGTACTACATGTGTTTTCTTTTCTTCAGCTCATGGTTATTACGGGAGCACATTGGAAGAACGGGCCATTAGGGCCAACAGAAGCAACAGCATTGACATAAAGTGCTGAAGATGGAGACCTTCAGATAGAAGCCATGCTGTTACCTCACTGGCTCTTTAACACTTTCGCAAATATTTAAGTGGGACACACTAGCAAACAACAAATGCTTTTATTAAGGAGTGTGCTCAGCCTGTTTTAGCTTCTACACAATATCGATTTTCACGCTTAATTCATACGGCTTGCTTTTATACACATTATACACACTGAGGCGATTCTTTGTCCCCTCCTGTGACAGATGACTCCAGGTATTGAAATGATTCAGTAGTTTCAGTTCCAGGCAAAACGTGGTACCACCAGAATTGTTTAAGCTATCTAGAAAATAAACATTGACTCTTTTGAGGACACGACATTGTAATGTAATGGCAGAGGATAACGGTGTGCTCAGTAAACACTGAGTGTCCATCTGAAGCTCACAAACTGTTTGGAGTACAGATTACGCACCGCAAAATAAACATCTGCAAATAAAAAGGGGTCTCCAGTTTGGATGGTACCTTTGAGCACTTTCAGAAATGTCACCAGATACTGAACATCTAGCTTATCAAAGGAGCACCAAAGTGACCCATAGGCCTTGCATTCATTTCCACTTGTGTGAATAAGCGGTATGTTCCCTGACCAGCGCCATTTTGCATATTGATATGAAATACAAAACAAGCTTATCAATAATACGTAATATCAATACGGAAAAATGTAGGCTGTATCAATAATATGGTCTATGGTTTTCACAAATTTTTGATTTCTTTTTATGCAATCCAGACGTTGCTGAATCTTGTCTTCTGACCTAATTGCGACTGAAGTCTGGTTCTTTTCATACAACGATAAAGTAAAGTAAAAAATAATAATTATAGATTCACAAACAAGTATCTATATATTTTTTTACTTTGTTTATCATTGTACTCTGAGCTTGTAACTACTTTTTCCAAGACAGCAGTTGTATTTTTTGTTTGCAGGGCAGGTTTCTGCATAACCAGTCAGCAATGAACATGTATGCAAATCTCACCCAAAGCATAAAACTGCTTCCACGGCTGCTCTGCTACTTCAGTGCTAATACAATAGAAGCATCAGAAATCAATGGAAAGAGGGTCGCACTGATATTTTTGTACCAGAAAATGTGTGTCTGTTGCAAAGGAACAGCACCCCAACAGGTCACGCACCCCCAACAGGTCACGCACCCACCAGTGTTCCTTGAGATACACTTAGATACATTAACGAAGGACGTACAAGCACGATCTCTATAGGAATTCTAACCAGCAATGCAAAGACCCGTGTCTGTGTGAGCTGTTAGCAGTTAGTAATACACCCCCAGTGTCGGCTAAACAACCAAACGAGGATCTGTTTTGCAATTGTGATGTTGTTCCAGACAGTAGATTCTGACAGCTCTCCTGAGCATGAGGGCTCCAATCTTTAGCAGAATAATTCCTAAATCCAGTGAAAACACACATTGTTATTATAGGATCAGCATCTTACATTCAGCGCTACACTGTTTACATGAGACCTTTTTTTTTTTTTTTTTAATACAAATACACAAGATTTTCAAAAAATCTAATATGAAATTCATGCCACCATAAGCATGAGGAACATAATTAAAACATTTAAATACGAAATTAAACTGTCAAGGCTTTGTGCAATTTACCGGAAGTAACGTTTGAGTTGGATAACGTGACCTCGGAAACAGTTTGCCTCCTGGCACATGTATATTCACAGACTGTTAATAATGAAACTGGGAAAAGCCAAAGGGATGTTTCAAATGAGTGAGAAAATTATTTTGTATATTTTTCAACATATGTTCTTGTGTGTTAAGGTCTTATCACACCTAGAGTTAAAAGTGAATTTATATATAATCGTTCATATATTTATTTTCTCTTAACTTTCTAATAGCCTTCTTTTGTTCATGGCTGATTAAAAAAAAAAAAAAAAAAAAAAAAAAAAAAAAAAAAAAACAAGAAAAAGTTTTAAATTTTTTTTTTGACCCCCAAAAAAAAAAAAATGAATTTTTTTGAAAAAATAACACCCACACAGAATTAATGGGAGAGTGGTTAGGTTAATTGTTAATTGCTTAGCAATCCTGTGACATTTTAAAGTAATCAAGTGGTACAATGGAGATATTTTCATTACCATCACCTTTTGAAGTAATTGCCAGATACATCACAGAAAGACAAACAGATTAAGATACAGTGATTTATCCTTAGAAAATAAAACTGAAGCACAGTTTGTTCAGTTCTGAACAGTTTCTTTCATACATAATGACAGATTCTGGTAAATATTTAAATAGATTTTTTTTTTTTTTTTTTTAATGGACGTTATTGTAACTATAGTGGAGAATGAAGAAGTTGCTTTGAACTTGTGTCGATTTCCAGAATGGATGCTTGTTAACTGTGAGGCATTGAGATTCAGCTAGAAGATGTGAGATGAAGCAAGAAAAGATTTAACAGACAGAGGCAGAAGAACACAAAGCCAGGCCCTTTACTGTAAAAATCAAGCACAACACAGACCTTACTCACCAAATTTTCAAAAAAGCACAAATGCACCAAACTGGGAAAGGGCATTCTCACAATGAAATGTCCCATCTGGAGGCTTACCTCCCAGTCAGCCCTTCTTAAACCCCCCCAGGTCAGTCAGGCCTATTAGGGCCAACTCATTTTCATTAAAGAAAGAGTTTATGTCCACATGGAAAACAAGAAAGATAACAATGTACCACACAGTAAATGTGACTTATGAAGCTGTCAGTCACCATATTCCAGTTGTTGTTGGTCACTTTATTGGTTACCTGTGGCTTAAACAAAATGCCTTATGCTTGGGGGGGGGGGGGAACTTAATTACAGCAGATCTAACAAGTTTAGGATTACAAACCCTGCTCCTTAAACATCACTCATCTTTCTTCTGTTGACATCTGGACGGCTTTTACACGCTGTTTGGTTTGCTAAGCTTTCAACTGTCCTGGTCCTGATATAATAGCAGGAGAAGACCACACGCAACAAAGCCACAAGCATTCCACACTGTACAAAACGTCAGCCTATTTATCACCGGTAAGTTTATTTGTCTGCAATTGCTCCATCAAAGTCCACTCTCACAAGCTGAGCAGCAACACACAGACAAGTCAAGCTTCAGCTCTCTGAGTGTCACTGGCAAACAAAGGGGCATGAAGCTACCATCATCTGTGTCTGAAGATGAAGGTCCCACATTTCTTTGACTAACAAAGGAAGTGGCTTCCAGCAGCTGGTCATTACAGTTATACACCTACAGAGCAGGTGCTCAAATTCTGAGGCACAAATCACTGAAACAATCTACCAATTACAAACAACCACAGACACCAGTTATCACATACACATGCGAGCATGTGGACCTGCTCTTCTTCAGGTTACATAATCCATAAATGGAACCTACCAGAAACTTTACAATGAGGTTTCCCTGATTCTCACTTGAGACATTTTTCCTGTACCGCACACCAGTTTAAAAAATCTCCAAAAATCAAATGTCAGTTAAGTCTTTACAGCTGAAAAAGGTGGAATTATTTCTCCCTGACATTTCTGTGACACCAGGAAAATATAGAAGCTGGAAGTGAAATTACACACTTTACCAAAGTAACGAGAGTGTAACACACAGAACAACCTGTCCACGTTTATGTCACTGTGGGTTGCGTGGAGAAGAAAAAAAAAAAAAAAAAAAAAAAAAAAAAAAAAAAAAAAAAAAAAAAAATAATTTTTTTTTGAATTTAATTTAAAAAATTAAAAAAATGTTGAAACTTTTTTTAATTTTTAAATTTT
>JABJVR010046933.1:14606-29769 GCA_025773905.1 Chitala chitala
ATTAAAAAATTTACAAACTTAACTTTTTTTAAAAAAAAAAAAAAACGTTTCCCCTTTTTTTTACTTTTGGTTGGGGTGTTTATTAAAAAAAAAAAAAAAAAAAAAAAAAAAAAAAAAAAAAAAAGACAAATATGATTTATATGTGCATTTTAATGTAAAATTTTCCAAAAAGGTCTCACGTTGTTTCATTTTTAAAATTTATTTATTTATGTGACCGATCTAAGCACCCCGTGTTGCCTCCTGGGTCTCTGGCTTACCTGATGTAAGGGATAAGCATTTTACAAAATCTGTACACGATGTGCCAACTTTAATTTGTATAACAGGTCTTTAAAGGGAGGTATAGCCTGGCGTGGACAACCAGGAGGACACCGTGGTATAGCAGACCACTCCACGATATGGGAACTAACCAACCCAAATGTTCTTAACTCGGCATGTTCAAGAACGAGCAAAAAAATAATGAAATTTATTCACAGAAAAGGACTCTACATGTTATATAAAAATACGGTACTGCATCTAGCTCTAAACAGCGTTTATGAAATCAGTCCCAACAGCTCAAATGAACGGAATGCACGACGTCCCAGACTTCGGGGATCCCGTCACGTAAACCCCAAACTCACACTCACCCAGACCAAAACTGCCAGCTATAGGCGTGGTGAAATGTGAAAAACAGTGCTTGCCGTCAGTAATGCGGAGGACAGTTCTGTTCTCCGTAAATAATAAGGCGATCGCTGTATTTAACGCTACGTGAGCATTTTGTCTTACAAAACCATCAAACTTGCAAACTTTAATGTGCGATCAGCAAATTGGAATTAATAACACGATCGGGAAACAAGAGTCAAAAGGAAAGAATTGCAAGTCGTAACAAATTATTGTAAAAAACAAACACTGATTTTCTCAATCGGGCTGATCTAACACGTTTTATTCATTCAAATCACCGTGTGACTGAAAAGCCAAACTGTCAGTTTCAGCGCAGCGTTAAATATCGCCTTCAGAATAAAGAGGTCTTTGATGTTGCGATTAAAGCCCTTCTGTTTGGCCACACAGTTGCAGCAAGGTACAAACGTGCAAACAAACCATAACAAAATCTCAAGATTTTTTCAAATTAACTTGCCGTACCACCATATGAAATTAAAAATGTAAATCCCTCGGCACTTACCAGCATATTCCCCTGCATTTTTGCCGTTTCAATCAAATCCTTTTCCTTCATTTTTATTTTACAAAACGGGTATTATCCTTCAACAAAACCGATATATTGACGACTTTCAGTGCGCGTAAAAGGGTTTTCAGACAGTCTTTCTCCTCGGCTTTCCGGCAGCACCTAAATTGGGTTTCGTAGTTGAGCGAACAGGTTTACCTTGTATCGATCTGATCTTCTGTGCTCTGCATAATCGGTGTTTCCTGTTGACAGACAATTTATGCCCAATGTCCCTTATTGGCGAGAGACACAACCAAACATGGAGGCAACTTGATTATTTTATATCAATAAGATCTGGCGAGAAAGAACTCGCCTTTCGCCCACCTGGCCATGGAGCATCTAGTTTGGTTCCTTTCGATTCGTGCTCCTTACAAAGCAGAGAATGCACCAATGGAGGCACGCAGCTCTCCAAATGAATATGGTTATACAGCAGGACCAAGGACGGGAAAGCTTTCAGAATATCAATTAATGTTTCAGGTCCACCGACAAAGCTGTGATTTCGTCGCCGATGTGACAGCCCGGGGTTTGAATACGCTAGAAGCGGTGCTTGATTTTCTATATTTATTTGCAGTTTTCAATGTTTAAAAAAACGTTAGGTGAAATTAACTAAGTAGGTGCCTTAACTGTTGTCACGATGCCGGCTTTGAAGTAATGATTGTAAAATCAAACAATATATGTACATTGTTACATTTTAACAGAAGCGACATCTGGGCACAAACACGTACGTGGAAGGAAAAAAAATCTTTGCTGCAGTCCGGACTGTTAAACTACCACATAATACCGCTGCAATTTCCAATATGTCATCTAATTTCATTTACACGCTGTAAGTTTTGACAGGAACATTACTGCTGGCTTTTTAAAACATGGCAGAAAAAAGATTTCTCTCTCTCTCTCTCTCTCTCTCTCTCTCTCTCTCTCTCTCTCTCTCTCTCACACACACACACACACACACACACAAATCAATTACACAAAATGCACTCCTGGCAGCCGGCCACAATAAACGAGTTTGTAATGTATTCCCCCAGAGAAGACACAAACAGTTCAAAACCGCAGAGAGGGCAAGTTTAACGGACAAGTTTATCACGAAAGCCCCCTCCCACGTTAAAAAGCATGGGTGGACGTGGACCGTACTCCCTGCGTATTCATGCTCAACATGTGCGAAGTTCTACACTTCATACACGCGTTTTTACGTGACCGTCACCATCTTCACCCAGTGCCCCGACACTGAAGCCTTCGTGTACAGGAAAATGTTTGTTTAAAAAGCCGCCTAGTAGCACATGTGGCATTTTGTGATGGAAAGGGCCCAAATCCAAGGTTTTCAGTGTTTATTGAAAGACGCAAACAGCTTACATTTAACAGCCACACAATTCTGCCCATTATCTCAGGGTAAATTCTTCCCTGAAATTTATGCGAAAATAAAAATAATTAAATTAGGTTGTGTGTTTATTTTCAACAACATCCATGTGTTTTTACACTTAAACATGCACCTCACTGAAAATATTAGAAACCTTTGAAATTCGTATTTCTGACAAATAACTCAAGGAATTTACATTAAATTGTTGGACATGTATCTTGCGAATTAAGTTTGCCAGTGCCAAATCACCAACACAAATGTTCCCTGAACATCCGCGCAGTTTTCCAATAGAGATCAAGTGGTCCAGACAGGAGGAGAGAGGTGTGACAGACAGATGCGCTGCTGAAAACCAGTCAAACGATGACAGTCCCCGGTGATGCTCTGCATGCAGTGGACACCAACTTACACACAGAATCCAAACTACCTGAAAGAAATTCGTGTATTGGACTATATTAGTGGCTACCCTATTTCTGCTGCAAAGAACAGGGGTCAGCAGCCTCCCATATCTTTGGGGTAACCGAGGACGCTGACGTCAGTTCTAGCCAGGAGAGCACTGAGAAATAAAGCGAGTAACGTCATTTAAACTGAAATCAATAAATCCATCATTAGGCCACATTGTCTGAAGACAATAACGCCGCATTTTTTGTCTAAGTAATCCGATTTAAAAGAAACTGTGAGTACGAATGGATGCAGGGTCATGTTTTGCTATCAGCTAAAATTCCCCTAAAAAACCCAAATTTCTGAGATGTTATTGTATTATGATGGGTTAATACAATAAGCAGAACATTAAGGAAGGTCCGCCCTCGGCAGGATGTCGCCCAGACTGCAGGCATTGCTGCTGCATGTTATTATGGGGTTATTACTTTGAGTTTTGTTTCTGAGGCAGAGCATTTTCCAGACAAAAAATCGTATATTAGTAATAAAAAGAGTCAGTTACAGCTCAGTCTACTTTAAAATGATCAGGGAATGACAAACAATAATATACATGTATATAAATTATGAAATCAATGCATCTACAATTATATAAACAGATATTATTTTACATTTAAATAAACATTATTTGTACTATCACAAAGAGACAATCTGACATAAGAATCTGCAGTTTCACGTTGATTTCAGACGGTTTAAAGAATACTACCTGTCCAGTTGAGGTCATGGGTTCCTTTGTCCCTCTGACCAAATGAAGATTGTATGCGTTGCTATAGACAACTAAGCTAAATGGGACTTGTCCCTCTCTCTGTTTGAATCCTACGTCCCTCAGTGCACTCTGGTAGCATGGGCTCCGTTCCAGTTTTCACACACCACTTTACGTCACCTTTTCTCTCTGGTAATGTGTACAAACACACATACATTCAGCACGTGTCCTACACTGGACGGCATGGTGATGTCTAATTCATTTCTGCCACAGTTAAGGCTTAGAATTTGACCTTGTGTTCTGCAAGTTCCTTTTACATGATCCAGTTTTGTTCTACAGACACATAACATGTACTTAAGGTGAACTGGAAGCGTGAAATTGTTTCCTGCACGCACGTGTGTGAGTGTGTCTGTGTACATGCATGTCCTGCCTCAAAACTACATCAATGAAGTGTCTGTTTTGTTTACTTTCCTGTCACCAAGTATAAAACTTACTGAGGTGATCACTTACCTGCTGACAAAAGGGTTATGCCAATAAGCATGCTAAAAAAAAAAAACGATAACCTTATGAAAGCCGTATGCACAGTAGCATCTGCGGACCAGTGTGACAGCAGAGGAGTTTGAAATAAGGGAAGAGAGGGTCTGACTTCTGGAAGCCTTTTTTTTTGGTTCTAACGATTCAGAAGTATTCCCCACGGTTTCCTGCATGCAGCGGCAATATGTCACTCGCCCGTTTCATACGCCAGGGGAGGAATGTGGGCTCAGGCCATTATGCGGCATTTCCCAGGTCTCAACAGGGTGCTCGTTATCCTCCGGTTAGAGCATCCGTGTCTGCAGTAAGTGTGCAGTGAAGTGGCCCTTTATTTTTACGCTGAGTATTAACCATTCTTATCCACATGGGGAGCTGCTCCAAATTCCTACACGTGGAAAAATATTGAGTGGCCCTTTTGATAGACGTTGAAATCACAGCAGCCATTTATCATCGTCTCAGATCAAATCTGATCTTAAAAGTGTTTGAATTCCAGTTCTGTGTGGATGCCAGCCACTGGTTTCAAAACCCAGACCGGGAACAGCGCTAGCAGGAAATTAATAAAAACGTGATGCAGTTATGTCCTGAAAGCCAGGCAAAAGATCTAAAACAAAACACTGTAATTCATTTTTCTCTTTTCTCTCCCTCCCTCTAAGCCTGAACATTAACAACAGCATAGAAACCAATGAATTTTGCCGTATTTCCGATGTAAAAATAGTTCGCTTCTTAGGGCTTGAACCTACAACCTTTAAACACTGCTGGGTGTAGTTTATTTAGCCACCACAGTATGTCCCTGCCCTAATGTTCAGAATGTTTTTGAGTACTGGTTTCAAAACTATATCATCTATACAGACTAGCAGCAAGTGGGCAGCTGCCTGTTGTTAAAATACCGCCTTCGGTTTGATTCTGTCAACCGTCATCAGTGAGGTACACAGCTTGTGATTAACAAGGAAACAAGGGTTCTTACAGTTCTTACAAAGACAGTGATGACAATCTGCCAATAGTACTGTCCTAACTATGGTTGCATAGCATGTCACTGATATAAAACGAAACTAATAATTCACATGTATCAACACTAAACCTATTTATGTTTGTAGTTGTTAATGTAATATATACAGTACAAAAAATTCCATCCACCCATCTCATCTCTTCAATAATAAAATTCATGTTAAGAATGGACAGTTGCTTTCCATTTGTTTTTAACTGGACAACAACATATTTATAGTTGCAAGACATGTAACAAATTCAGGTCCTCATGACGCAAGGTTTTGTTTGTATGAAAGCCTTGCTGTTGTCAATAAGCCCGTGATGTACATCCCTGTTAAAAACATCCATTTCATTACTAACCACTGAAAAACACTGCACCTATTATGTCTGACAGCTATTTATAAGCTTAAGTGGAAGTGAAAATGTGCTTGCTGCCTGTTAGCAGTGAGGAGGTATGATGTTCCCTACGTTTTCAAGGTGGAGTTAGAGTTAGATGCCATCCAGGGTCATGCAAATGTTTGTCACAAATGTTCAGTAAACAATTATGTCCATCAGAAAACAACAGAAGCTGCTCCAAGCCTGAACACCACACTATCCACTACTCCACTTTCCTTCCTCACACAGATTGGCAAACTGTTTCTCTCTTCTCAGAACCATGATAAAAATTTTCTCTCTTTCTGCTGGAACTGATTTACAGGGAGCGGTTACAAACCCTTCCTTACACACTTGCTCCTGCTCTATCAAGCTGAACAGTTAGGACATGTCTCATATTTTGATCCAGTATATAATAAGTTACCTGGTGGAAATTTGCCAGGCAGTGGCTACTCTCATAGAATTGTATACAACAGTTCAAATTTGTTCAGCAGGAAGGTGTAGAAGATAGACACCCATTTCAGGTAACAAAAGATGGAGCACGCCTAGTGGAGACCTGCTGGTTAGATATCAGCCTGCGTGGCCTCATCATGAGGCCACCAGCTGCTGCAGGCTATTTCCAGAACTCTCTGTTAGACACATGCAACACACTTCCAGAGAGTCAGGCCTTATGCCTATGACAGGGAAGGGCACTGTCCAATCACATTCCAGATATTTGAGAGGGAGGAGCCAACCGTCATTACTCCAATCATTGTGTACATGTAGGAGAGGGAGGAGAACACCAGTCCTCCAATCAAGTTAGAGTCTAAGTCTACAAAGGAGAGACAGTACAAAGTTTGAACATGGCACTCAGATGCTGAAACCGAACTGGCGACGGCACATGTGCACAGATGTCAGGATATGTTCTCGTCTCCAGGCTGGTATAGTAACACTGAATGACAACCCAGTAGGCCTGCTCGCTCCACCTCTGTTCCGCCAGTAAACGACAGTGCAAGATTTCAAAAGCAATGAGCCTGACAATTTAGCCTTTTAATATGCAAAACACTGTTCTCTTTACTTGTGCTTTCACGTACACACTCTATACATACAAACATACTTGGCCATAAACATGATTCCCTTTCCCTTTCCTATGCAGGGAGCAGTTTAACACTGTGAAGAGAGCTGCTTCTACATCTGGAGCACAGACAGGCTTCATATTGACATTGATAATCTCCATTATTAATTTTGCATTCTATAACTATACATACTATATGTTAACATGCCCAGGAGGGGCTGGGCAGCCAGCAACCTTGGGCCCACAGAGGTTCTTTGCTCTACACTGTGGAGTTTTTGGTTCATTTCCTCCTTTGGCACCTTAACCTTCAGTCATTCACCTGCACTTAATTCCTTGCATCAACAATTATTTTTTCGGTAAAGTGCTCTGAGGCAACTTGCTGCAAAAGACGCTATTAAAAAATAAATTAAACTGAATACTGTGGTGATTTATGTGATGCAAATGATCAAATTAATTTTGGTGGAGTTATTTCACGACACCATACAGAGTTAAGGGCTATAAGCTGAATCTCCACCCTCCATGGACTGATATTAAAGCTGGGAGCAAAACCTAAAAACACAAAAGTCCACATCTACTGTCTCAATAAATTTTAGATGTCTGCGTGTTTAAATAGCTTCCTTAGCTCCACCTGCTGTCTCCCCACTTCTGTGTGCTTGCTCATGGCACACCCAGGAGCACACATGCATGTATGACTTGTATTACAGTGTTCTGCACATGACAATAAATATACAACTGTCTAATTAATGCCGTTTGACATCCAACACAATCAGGTGAAAGTTGAGAGGAGACAATTAACAAAACAGCAGCTCTGGGTCTCTGTGCAAGTTTAGACATGCCCAGTTACCATCTCCTAACCATGAAGTGGCCTTCATCCAATCCCAGAAGTACCATGGAGCCTTGGACACCTCCTCCAAAGCACAGATTGGTGGTTGTGGGTCTGCTTGAAGACCCAGCGATTTCATCGTGATACAGAGCCTGGTTGGGGTGTGAATGCCCAGCTCAGGAAGGTGATGTGCCAGGCAGGATGTTTTTAATCATTCTTAGCAATTTACTGTGTAGCTCCACTCAGATGGCACTCCAGGAGAGCTAATGGAGGCTCCATCTTCCGGAACGAGGAGGTCTCCTGGGGACCGCCATCTCTATTATTTGAGGAACATGGTGGAAAAGACTACCCCAAAGCGCTGCTGATACGTTGAAGCGAGGAGAGCCGACAGCTCAGCAGCACAATACCTGAATCATGAGCTGCCTCTGCACAATCCGCATCTGCATGGGTTGACGAGCACAACCCGTACTGTGTGGCTTTATAAGGCATCATGGTGTTGTACTTTTAGTATGTATGGGAAAGGAAGTCTTAAAAGCACAGTTACAACTATACAAAACTCGCAAACATTCAGCAGTAAATAACGTACATGTTATGTATTAATGAAAACATAACTTAGCGAATAGACACTCATCATTAGCAGATGTGGCTGGCCACTACGATGTGCGGTATAAAAGGAAAAAAATTTAACATAATGAGACAAATGATTTCCGATACAGGCAGGAACATGGAGGCAATCACAGCTACCGCTTTGGGTCACGCAGGAGCAGCGGTGCTGTCGACAGAAGCTCGCTGGAGTTGCCGTGCCGACTGATGGTCATGCTTCACTTCTCAAGCCAGGAGACGTGGAACGGCAGTGCACAGAGATCACGGGTCTCCGAGAAGGCAGCCACTGCATACAGATGCTGTGATTAACACGAGGAGGTGGAACTTTTAATAAACTAATGGGTGTGTAGGAGTTCGCACCTGAGTTTGGTAGCTGTACTTCTGACCGATGAAGTTCAATGTAACGCGAGCGTTTTACTGGAGCATCATGGTAGCTGGGAGGGGGGGGGGGGTCATCAGGCTTCTCCTTTCTTGTGATGCACAGTAATTATGAACACTGTTCACCGAATGTCTGATTCCACTTAACAAGAAACCATGTAATCATTTGTAAATATGCAAGATAACCAACAACACACTTAAGATTAATTTTAAAAATCTTTTTCTGTTTTTGTGAAGCAGGGTCATTTACGTGAAGAATACGGCATGCAGCTCTCAGTGTTGTGTGACACACCCATAATGCGTAACAGCTGCATGTCCAGCACTCTGCTGAAACACGCGTGCTCCTTAACACGTCTTCTGTGTGTTAGTGTGGATTAACAGAAGTATGCTGACAGGAATATTCCTAATGATGGCTTTAAAAGCATCCTCTTCTCCCGCCAGGATGTGGCGCTCATTTGAAATAGCTCTTCAACAGGATCACCGCGGCTCCTCTGAATGTCACATGACTTCCTGCTCCTGTCCTGATCTCCTAGCTTTCCATGTCCTCCATGAAAGAAGTTCTCACCTGTGCCCTTAAGTTACACATGGGCCATCTAAACTTTGTCTGTTTCAAACCCTAAACAGTCCTTCTGCCATCATACTGGCAACAGGAATTACAAGCAAACTGTAAACACTCTCATTTTGAGCACTGCACAGCCGTTGAGCTCTGCTGGACCCACAAACTAACCGTACACTAAATAAGAGGCTTATGGAAATAATAAGGCTCACATTGACCTAAAACACTACATTTAAAGAAATTTTGTGGCTGCCACAACACAATGAATATAACTTTTAAAATGCATATTATTCATATTCATCAATGAAGAATATGGAACATTTACAAAACAAGGCCTCTGAGTCCACATTTGTCACACTGTATAATAACTGTTGTCCTCAGAACCGCCTCTTTCTGGAATGTTCACTGTTTACATCCCAGCATCAATCATTCTCATCAGTAAAGTCTTAAAGTAATCAGTAAAGTCATCAGTAATTTTCAAATGAATAAATTTAGAAATTAGTATGTGCTCTACTGCAGTAATTAAACTGTATCACTGTTAGCAAAAATAATGTTTTACTAGCAACATCCATCCAGCCATCCATTATCAAACTGTTTATCCTGTACAGGGTCATGGGTGGCCTGGAGGCTATCCCAGGCAGCCTGGGGCGTAAGGCAGGAGGCCCCCGGACAGGGCGCCAACACATCACCAGACATACTGACAGTATCCAAACACAAATAGTGCTTTACTAACATTGTTCACCAATTCCTCTGTTATGTTCTAATCATTTTATAATAATAAAACTTGTGCAATGCCATGAACTGATGCACTGAAATAAAATATAAATAAAATCAAATAGTACAGATAAACAGGAAGCCGGCTGTAATGGAGATGAGGACACTAGAACGTTACACTATACTGACGGTCCCAAGTTATGATGGTTCGACTTTTTCGATTTTATGATGACAATAACAATATGACAAAATGAGACACCTAACTCTCACCAGCGATCGGTGTTAGAGCACGTTTTAATTTTTTTTTAGAGTACATATTTATTTCATCTCGACTTACGATATTTTCAAGTTACGATGGAGTCATCGGAACGCATCTCCATTTTAAGTCAGGGACTACCTGTACCATAAATTCAGCGGTGCACTCCAGACGTCTCACACCCTCAGAAGATGCAGTATTGCATGCTGCTGCATAGCCACACATCCCTCATGCACTGCATGCCACCCCACTTCCACTGTACTGCAACAGAATGTCTGTCACTGACATCTTGCATCACTGTTGCCTGAGGTTTACGGACCTGTGGATTCTTTCCTCCAGGACAATCACCCTAACAACGTTAACCAAGAAATGAAAACCCTAACAAGATAATGCATAGGAAAGACCAGTGTGTATGCCTGCGCGCACACACACACACACACACACACACGCAGCCATGACTTCAACCACTTTACTAAACACAAGCAACAGCATTGCTCGTAAATTGAGTTTGATTTTATTAATCGGAATACATTAACCCACAGCAGTGAACAAACATTAATAACTAGGCACAACACTCCACCATGGTTTGTAGCCACATGATTCGTGCTAACAGCTAAGCTAAACTGAAGGCGTACAGCATGACAGTTAGAGACGGCACAAAGAGCGTGGCCTTAGCTCACCGCTGTCACATCAATAAGAGCGGTGACTCAACCAACGTGGCTCAAGAAACACACTTAACTTTACAAGCGTGTGCTTTGTAGGAAGTAGACATCTGTCATACAGCGATAATAATGTCAGGCAGCCTGTCTCTTTGCCCAAAGAGCACAGCACGCTGTCATCCAAAGGCACGTAACATCCTGCTGGTTGTCAATGAACACAGAGCACATCCTGCAAAATGGCAAATGAGAAGACATTCACGAAGGCATTGTTCAGTCTCACACGTCACGCATTACATTCAGCCGGGGTGTGTTCCTCACCATGGAAACAACAACAGAGGACATGAGTGTGCAGGTGTGCGGAGGGAAGCACCGTGGCTCCTGTACACCAAACGGCCCAACTCGTCCTGTTAATCAGTTCAGCACGATACCGTCGTTATGGGAGCGCTGCCGTGGGTATCCAGCAGGCATCTGCTGTCTGCTCCCAGGCTGGGAAGGTTGGCACCTGTATACTATCAAACTCCTTCGGAACTTGGAGAACACGTCTGACTCAGCAGCTACCGTGTGTTTCAAACGTGAGCCAAGGTGTCCACCGCACTGTCCATGTTACCTAATTTACATCACATCTGACATGGGAAACACCCCTCTGTTGGCACCGTTCTGCACAGCCAGGCAGCTTATTGAGCACTTCAGCTTATGTGCTTCACTTGAGGGTACAACCACAGGAGCCTCTTATGATGTCATGCAGTAATTTCCTTAATGGCTTTGCACACCTGTTGCTGTGACACAACTACAAGGTGTGTGGCGCCAAAAACCTGTACCCATCCTCATGTGCTGATGATGATCCTGCCACCCATCCTCATGTGCTGATGATGATCCTGCCTAGCTCCAACATGCAACCGTGTAACATGCAAGTAACACATAATATTAGAACCAACCGCATTTGATGTTACACATTACATATCATTAGAAACAAAGGACAGAACAGAACCGTCCTTCAGCAGTATAAAAACGTTTCAGATCTCTTGCTATACAGCACTATCTAACAGTGCATTTTACTGTTCAAATTATTTCACGTTATGTGTCATAATTTAATTTCCCAATTAGACAAACACAACAAAAACCTGTGCACGTCACATTTTAATTGAGATAGTCGTCCAAGCATTGGAGCACAAGCCATTTTGCTCTTCGTCAGAAATCAAAGCTAATTTCCATAATGTAATGTGGGGAAATGCAGTGGTTACCACACTTTAAAAACAACTGGTGAGAAAATTATGTTTTTAACTAACAGCGAGGGCTGTTTCATACTGTATTTCAATTAATCATTGTTTTACATGTTCCCTGTAATTAAGTAAACACAAACCGAAGTGCTGTGTCCTGGTGCCTGTTTCCCAGGTTCGAGTTCACCTTCAGATAATGCGTCTAATTTTTCAATTTTTATTTCGCCTGACGATTCCCAGTGTTCTGGTGCATACGCCGGTGTATACTCATATACTCATGTATTATTCAAAGTAGTTTTCTTTTATTGCAGGGAGAATTCAGACAAATAATGAGCCTTAGGGATTTTTTTAATAGATTGACTGATGGAAATCCATCCATCTATGTCAATTTTAATTAATTTCAGAAAGTAGACTGTTTATACATATTTATAATATATGAACTCCTTTTCTGTGCTAAAGAGCAAAACAAACACAAAAACAATGATTATGTAAAATACATGTTAAAAAAATGACTGTTATGAGTTTGCCCACATACAGACAAATGTCATGACTTGCATATAGAGTTCCCGGTCAGGGCAGCCCAGTGTTTAGTGTTGGGGCCCCGCCCTGCTGTTTGTCAACGAAGGGTTTCAGTTATTGCTTCTCTGAGTTTCTTTTTAAGTCAGATTGCTCTGTGATATCTCTGTGTGTTTTGTGTAGTTTGTTTATTTGTGCTCTTTCAGGTACCATGTCTGTCAAGCGGCTCAACTGTCTGAACTCTCTTGTAGACCAAGTCTCCTGCTCCACCCAATTCAATACTTTTAGTTCAGGTGAAGAACTAAACTCAAGAACTCAAGAGAAAAGAGGGAGTTTGTGGAGTTCTGCCTTTGCCACATTCTTAAGCATTGTTTCCTGCACTATTGACTGCTGATTTTTGCATTTCCTTTTGACTCCTTTGCTGTTGGAAGTTCTGTACCTGTTTGCATTTCTGTAATTCACTACGGGCTTGTATGAAATGAACTACCGTTTTGTTCCACTTCTGACTGTTTTGGGTGAGTGGGGCATTAACTGCGAGTGTTGTGTTTATATTAACACTGGAGATGCTCCTTGTGTTCACAGAGATGTGTTTGTTAGCTGTTGTGCTACTCTTCAACTCTGCAGTTTGTTACCATTTCGTTTTTTTACTCTGCCTGTACCACTACTACTTCACAATCATTTGTGCTTTGGCTTGAAGTCAGTTTGTGTTTGTTGTTCATTTGGACAGCACTGTGTTCAACCTAATTTATTCTGGAACTTTAATAAAATGTTAACAAGTGGAGGCTGCTGTTGCAAAGACGTTGTCCACAAAAGCAAGGCGAAAGCTAAAACAAAAGAACCCATTCAGCACGTCAAGCTTGTGTTTAAATGACAGCAAGGCACAAACTAAATTTGCCAACATACTGTAAGTTGAGAAGACTGGACTATGATGGTTGCGGATGACATTGTGATCTGTAGTGAAAGTAGGAAACACATGGAAATGAACCTGAAGAGGTGGAGGTTTGCATTGGAGACAAGGGGAATGTTAGTGAGAAGGAGCAAGACAGAGTACATGTGTGTAAATGAGAGAGAAGGTGGTGGAACGGTGCAGTTGCAAGGAACAGAGGTAGCGAAGGTGAATGAGTTTAAATACTGAGGGTCAACCCTTCAAACTAATGGGGATAGAGTACAGGCGGGGTGGAGTGGGTGGAGAAGAGTGTCAGGAGTGATCTGGATAAGGAGAAGGATAGCTGCAAGAGTGAAAGGGAAGGTTTACAGGACGGTAGTGAGACCAGCTATGTTGTAAGGACTAGAGACAGTGGCACTGACAAAGAGACAGGAGGCAGAGTTGGAGGCAGCAGAGCTGAAGATGCTGAGGTTTTCTTTGGGAGTGACGAGATTGGACAGGATTAAAAATGAGCATATTAGGGGGACAACACAGGTAGGACGGTTCGGAGACAAAGTGAGAGAGTCAAGACTTAGCTGGTTTGGACAAGTGCAGAGGAGGGATACAGAGTATATAGGGAAAAGAATGGTGAGGATGGAGCTGCCAGACCAGAGGAGAGGAGGAAGGCCAAAGAGGAGGTTTATGGATGTAGTGAGGGAGGACATGAAGGAGGCTGGGGTGACAGAGGAAACTGCAGAGAACAGGTTGGTATGGAGAAGGATGATCCACTATGGCGACCCCTAGAGGGAGCAGCCGGAAGAGGAAGAACAAGAAGAAGTTGAGAAGACAAAACAGTTTTGTAAGCTTTTATGAACAATACAGCTAAGGAGGGCTTACATTCAAAATTAATCTTCCTATGTAATTAGTTTTTATAACAAAATTATTCACTGATTGTATCTTTATTTTGCAACAACATACAAATGTCCCTGTCCCAAAGAGAAAATCTGAAATGTCATCATCTGTCATGTTTTGTCATCTAATCAACATAATAATCATGAATCTTAAATCTGAAGCTTTTCCTGAACCTTTTTCTGTTTGGCCTTTTTGTACCTTTATTGAGCTTTGACTGCAATTAATTTCACATCACAGTGACACTTTAAAAATAAATAACTTCATTCAATTGAAATTTATTATGCAACATGATAATGCATTCCTGATATACTTTGTAAATGAAACCTAGTTCATCAGCTGTCAAAAGAAGGAAAAGGAAATTACAATTTTACTGAATCACAGCTAAAAAATTACCAATTGCTCCATCACTAGTACAGTAGTAAAATGGCTGTAACAATTTCCAGTTATTACAGTAACTTGAAGTGAAAATAAAGTTGTGTGATCAAACTAGGAAGAAGATTCAGAGGAAATGTTTAGTTTTTGTGCAGAAGAGTATTCATTACTCAACGAAGTTGGGGTCTATATGTGAATATTAATTTGCAAATACTGTATGTCCTCTTTGCATTCAGTTCAGGTATAAATGGTTTGTATTTGAGGACCTCTAGTGGTTGCGATGATTAGCGGTTATTCAAGAATTTTAATGAACAGCAGTAATGTTTCCCTTCAGTGTATACTGTAGAGGTGTAGTACAGCGATTACCCACCTTTTAAAAAAAATAAATAAACTGTTTTACAAGAAAGAAAGAAAGAAATACAATTCCTGTTCATTTGTCTTGTATTGGCCACACTGTCACTTATGCATGAAGTAACAGTATACAGGTGAAAGCATGAATGTGTTCTTCAAGAGACAGAAGGAACAGTGTACCCACCTACTGAAACAGCACAACTCCACAGGACAGAAGGAACAGTATACCCACCTACCCTGACAACCCTACACCACTGGATAGAAGGAACAGTATACCCACCTACCCAGACAGCCCTACACCACTGGATAGAAGGAA
>JABJVR010046934.1:8988-29767 GCA_025773905.1 Chitala chitala
ACTCAGCAATGGGACACTGGTAGCTAGTGTTTGGATTAGCACTCAGCAATGGGACACTGGTAGCTAGTGTTTGGATTAGCACTCAGCAATGGGACACTGGTAGCTAGTGTTTGGATTTTATGCCTAAAAATGTGTTCTAATCAGGCAACATTTTCTTTGCGAAATAGAGCAGTGAATCGATAACAATGCATATACAGATCTGAAAAAACTTCTCAATGTTACCCTCCTCACGGGAAGAGCACGCAGAGGAATAAGGTCAGAATACATTCACACAAAGACCATTCACCAACACAAAGCACCATTCTGAGGGGCAGCTCTGAAAGGTTTTCTGTAATAACTGTAACTGAACCCAGCTGAAATTAATAAACAAGTAACATGAGGTACCAGTAGGACGGGCAAACAAAGGGCCACTATCCATTTGTAAAACCATTTGTACAGATGTCCCCCTGCAAGATGAGGTGGGTAACATTCGCTATCAAAATTCCGAGAATTATAGCTGAGACGATGAAAAACGCTATCGATTCAGTATCAGGATCAGGTGAGGTGGATGGTAATGTTCAACAGGAAGCAAGACGAGGAAGAGCGCACGATCAGTCCATACCCACGCTTTTCCAAATACCACCCCTTTGAATTCACAGCCAAGCCTGGCATGTGCCTGAATGGGAGAATTTATTGAAAATTGTAATACAGAATAAAAAAAAGACGACAACCCAAACAAGCATATTAAGCACAATATTCCCCCTCTGCCACATGAGGGTGAAGAGCAATCCAGCCACAGACATCTAAAAATCATATTTGTAAAGATTATAAAATAATCTTTCAAGTAGTGATACTTGTTGAATGACAATATTAGCCACCTTCTGACAGTACGCCATTTACAAGCCCATTACGATAACGAGAAATATATTTAATTATTAAGGCTTTAAAGGATGCATAAAATTAACCACGTAGGCCCTAAATTCTGCACTTAAATGAAAATCCAATAAAAAAATATTTTTGTGGAATTTCTGCACATGCTGATTCTCCTGTTTGAGCATCAACAGCTATCTGTTTTGCACACTGTTAATCATGCTGACTAATATCCAATACCCTTACGGCAACTTTATCATCTCTTTCTCGTCTTCGCTTTGTAGTAATTCCCCAGTAACGCCTGAGATGGAAGAATCCAGCAAACTCTTTCATCCTTTGTCATACCAAAGGTAGGGTAGGCTTCTGCACTGACATTTCAAGCACCCGCATAATTGAAAGAAACCTTCTTGATGCAAAACAACGGAGGTGCACCCCCATTAGACCCAAAACCTTACTGAACTGAATTAGGCAGATCTGCCCTGAAATGCTTTAATGGTATGTGTTGGGGATAGGGGTGGCACCAGGGGGTTAGCAGACACAATTCTCCTTCTTTCAGTGCCTGCACGTCTGTGGACATATGTGCAAGAGTGCCAGATTTGCACTATCTCTTTCGGCACCAGGAAAGGAGAGCCTGGTCTTTGAAGACTGACGTGGGATGGTAATTTACAGTCCTCAGGCCCCCGACAGCAAGCTGCATCACCATGACCTGTTTTCTATGTACCCTGTGTGAACGTGGGCCAGGCTCTGAGCGCCGTATCTACACAAAGGGTGTCCTGTCCAACGTTGGTGATTTTCCACAGTTTGAACATCGATGCAAATACACTATCTCCCACGATAGAAGACAGACGACAAACCTAATTAGTCTGGAAACATCATTCCAATTTATGAGCTACAAGAGACATGTCAAACGCAAGCTCGGTTTGGCAAACGTTCAGTCATAAGTACAGTAAATTCAATTTTAAAACCATTAAAGCTGTTACTACTGTCCTTACACCCTTAATGCTGATATTTGAGAATGACAGCTAACTGAAATCACTACTCATCAAGTGTATTTTGTATAATAATCCATCAGAGCTTCAGTGTTAAAATCTGCTAATTACAGACGTGCTGCTGTTTGTGGACAGGGTGCCAGATGTGTCGCCGGTTTCTCAGTATTATTTATCACTACTTTAGAGTGATTGTTAGGATGGACAGAGTACAGAGGAACACCATGTCCTGCTGCAGTTATCGAGCAGGTTCACCTTTGTTTCTCAGTAACATTTTATTAGTATCCATGGATACCGATGACTGCTTGAAGAGTGTCACTGTACAGAAAGGATAGCGTCAAAGGTGAATATGTACTCGTTTGTTGCTTCAAACATGCTGCAACACGGTAATCCTCACAGGACTCTAGAAACTTCTCCACTTATTTCACACATTCGCACAAAAATATATGCAGCCAAACAGATGCACAAGAATAGCACAGTGTGATCAAGAAATGACAAGCTGTGAAATATAAAATAACATACAGTAACATTGCCTTTTTTTTGCAAGCCAAGATTTATTTATTACAGAGCATTATTGGGGAGAAAGTGGATATGGTTTTTTTTCCTGGTGTAAATTAACCATTTATTGGCTGCTTTTTACAGAATGGAGTCTGCTTCTTTTTGCTTGAAGTGAAACTAAAGCAACAATGTTTTGATTGTAGTACCATGGTGTTATCACATCAGTTTGAGAAGTGTTGGTGAAGCCCTTACTAACATTCTACTTTGCGTTGGCTTATCTGTACCCATGCCCTCCTTTCTTATGGACGATTACGGTAAGACCGCCAGTTCGTTGGGAGCATGTGCGGAGAGCGCCGGTGGTTAAGCCCCTATTCAGAGCAGACAAGCAGACACAAAGGGCTGGGAATCCGTCTGTGGGAGTCCTGAGCGTGGAGATGTGGGTTTAGCCTGCAGCTCACACAGAGAAAGCCATAATTATCAGTAGGGGTTGTGAGAGCCGTCCCAGGAATTTAAGCCCCACTGGGCGCTACTGAACAAGAGGAAAGAAGACAGATTTATTTCTAGTCTACAGTCCTTATGAGTGCCATTTTTAAACTGTCATCATTGTTGTAGTTCTAAGAGTGAACGGGGCCCCACAAGACTAAAGAGAATTAATCAGGCTGATGTTGCCTTCATTGATGTGACAGCCAGCAACATCAATTTCTCAACCTAAGGTTACCTTAGGTTGTCAAATTTGGTTCAAGGAATTTGTTTTTAATTGAGACATACACAAAAGAGTTTTAATACATAACCCACCAGAAATTAGGCCCCTGCTGTTTTGTAGCTCATGTTTTGTCACTTTGCTTCTGTTCACTCACCTCACGGTTTGCAACTTTGTCATGTTTGACTGCCTGTACTATAGTTTTGTATATTGAAAAGTAATCTTTTGTGTTTTTTATTTAGCTTTGGCTGACACCTGCAAGTGATTATCTAGTGAACTACTCATGGTTTCTGGTGGCCAAAATGCATTTGCAAACTAAATAAAGGCTATGCTTCGCTATTCATAAATTTTTGCCATTCACCAGCACTCTGGTCCCCAACCTGACAGATAAGAGGGGGGTCTGCTGTACACACTGTAGGAACATATTTAGTAAAATTTGGTGAACTGTGAAGCAAACACAGTGTATATACAACTTCACGTGAAGGCAAAAAAGTTTTAGTTTAAAAACGCACCTGTGAATATGAACTTTGTGTTAACTGACACAGCAGCTTCATTTAGCCAGTGGAGTACAGATGATATAATTAGCAGTTTCAGTGAGAGAGGAAGTTATTAAAAACTATGTCATTAGAGAATTACCTTTAGTGATGATCATGTAAATGTAATAAAGGTGAATATTCATACCAAATACACATTGGGAGTTTAAATTGGAATAAGAAGCTAAAATGACTGGCAGAGATGCTAGCCGACACAATTTCATAACGCAGATTTGCAGATCGTGCAGCAGAGCTGGGGGGGGGGGGGGTTAACCAGTGAAACAAACAGTACCGGCATGGCAACACTGCTGACTAATTGACAAAATAATCACAATTGGCATGATTATTTAAACAATAAATTGCTGTAAATGACCACTCTTAGTTTTAGCTTTGGGCTTTACTTGTGAAGACTGCATTTGTTAATAAAAAGAGTAACTAAACATGAAAACCAGAGAGCTGTGTATGGGAGAAAATCAGGCCATTTTGATTCAGTCAGAGGCATTGCACAAACACTAGGCATAGCCAATACAACATTTTGGAATGTCCTGAAAAAGAAGAAAACCACAGATGTTCTGAGCAATATACATAGAACAGGTTGGCCAACAAAAACATCAGCTGATTATAGAAGCATTGAAGACAACCCAGAAACAACAGTCAGTGACATCACCAACAACCACCACTAAGTGGGTGTGAAGGTACTTCAATCCACCATTCAAAGAAGACTTCACTAACAGATACATAGAGGCCACAAGATGTAAACCGCTCCTCAGCAGCAAGAATCCAGGTTGGAATTTGCAAAAAATTACAGGTGACACACAAATGTTCTGGGCTGGTGAGAGGAAGATTAACCTACCAACGTGTGGAAGAAGAAATGATCTACCCATGATCAAAACCATACAAGCTCATTTGTGAAGCACAGTGGAGGTAGCATCACGGGTTGAACTTAAATGGCTGCATAAAGAACAGGCTCACTAGTCTTTACTGATGATGTAACTCATGATGGCAGCTGCAGAACGAATTCAAAAGTGTGTGTACTGAAACATTTTGTCTACCAATTAGCAGAGCAATACATCAGAACTAATTGGGAGGACCTTCTTCATGCATCAAGACAATAAAGAATTTTTGCACAGGTTGGTTCTCTGACATTGAGATTGAATAGCTATCTGTCAGGTTTTTGATTATACATTCTCTGTATCTAATTATTTCCAAGGTTAATTTTGCAGTGAGTCATGCTTGTTCTGCAGTAAATGAGAAGATCTCATGGAACTTACACAAACATAAAGTATAGTTTAGCCTTAAATACTAATTTTAAAAAGTTATTTTTATAAATGTGATTGCAAGGCACACATGTACTTTATAATGTAATGCCATGTTGGATCATGTTGGACTGAAAAACAAATGTGATTCTAACTAGGGTTCCAATAAATATCCATTAAAATGATGGAACAGCTTTTGTAACACGTTTTTGGATATAGTAATAGTTGGAGCAACATAATCATAAACGTCGGGTCAGGAAACAAAATATATTATGCTGAATTCTCCCCATGTGATGTTGGACACAATTCTACTGTGGTTTGCTTTAGAAGTGTCAGGGGTCCATGAATCTTTACTGAAGTAATGAAGAATGTAGCCGACCAATGTAACTACTCTGTCTATTGTCAAGAGATGTATCATTTTGTGGGCTTGAGTTTTCCACGAACTATGAATTTGATATGAGCATATTATTAAATGCTGGATCTCTATGGGTTCCTGGAATATTTAAGTCATTGTTTTGTGTTAGTCTAAAAAAACTTGGTATGTTACTTTACATTGTGTGAAAATACTCTATATTGTGTGAAATGCTTTAGAACTGTCAGAGTTCCAGGGTGTGATCTGTGATCCATAGTTAGTAATATCACTAAATAATGGAAAATGTAGCACGCCAGTGTACCAGACTGTTGTTGGGCTAGAATTTACCACAAGTTGTAATTTGAGCATAATTTAAAAAATCTAAATGCTTTTCCTGTGAGGGTGTCTAGCAGTCTTTGGACAATCTGTCATTGTTTTGTGCTGTTAATTGATTTTCTATAATAAATGCATACATTTGCATAAAGCAGTCATCTCTTACCACTTCCCATGTTGATAAGAATATTATGATTATTAAATGTCCCTTTATTGTAAATTTAGAATAGATTAAAAAACAATTTCTGATTAATTTGTGATTAGTCATGGAGTCATATGATTAATCTCAATTAAACATTTAAATCTATTGACACCCCTTAAACACACACACACACACACACACACTCACAAACACACACACACATTACCCATAACCTATGCAGAAAAAAACTCTACAGCAAACAAATGTTCAGATGTTAAATATTATTTACAAAGAAAAAAATCAAAATTGTTGCAGTCATAGTTATAAAACAGGACAGCCTTTCATGACTGTTATGGCCTGCCTTTGAAACAATAAAGGCTAAAACAAAACAACATAGAAATATACAACACATACAGCTGTTTGACAAAAGTGCAGCGTAAATAATTTCTTCCTGTAATGCCAGCAGACAAGAATTTCTACACACTTTGAGAAATGCTAATGTAGGTGAAGGAACTCAGGCAAAACAGACGCCCTGAATCCTCCAGACTCCTCAAGGAATCTGTGGGGAAGTAAAATAAAAAAAAAACTGCTTACTGATGCACTATACACAAGATACTCGTTTGCAAAAATGGTTACATTGTGGCAACTACAAAGACAAGTGAATATTCCCAAATGTGGCCACATGGTGGCTGGACTTGTTAACTCACCTGGCAGGACTGTAGTCCAACCATAAACCACCAGAGACAAACTGGAGAAACCTCAACATTTACAACTGATATGGCTCTTTCTGTACAAAATGCAGTCTAATGAATAGTATCCTTATACACGTTTTGCACAGATATTGAAATACTTGCGTTTTCAACATCGCGCACTGAGATTGAAGTGCGCCGTTTTTGAAGTCGGAGCCAGCATATTACTTTCAGTGTGTCAGCTGCAATTCTGCAGTATGGCCATATCGGTAGGACCAACAAAACAGCACATCTGCCAAGGCGACAGTTTTTATTTTTACTGTCACAGGCTTCATTTACTAAATATGCGTGGTACCTTCATTTCGCTTCATTTCTTAAGCCGTGCTGCGACGCATCCAGTGATAAGGTAAAATTAAATAACGCTGATCCACTGACAGCCACATTTCACCTTGTCGCTGACAAGGAGGAAGGGTAATTTAAATCAAGGGAGAAACCGAGCCTTTTCTTAGAGCCATTCAGCACGCGTCACACCTCCCTGCGAAACACCAAGCGCTTCCCTTTCCACAGGCCCGGCTCTCTCGTCTGCCTCTTCAGCAAATTCTCCTTCCATTGTTCCATGAAAACGACCAGAACACATCATTAGGGACGTGCATGTGCCAAAAGTAGTTTGTCTGCATTCACTTTGTCTTACCAGCACATTCTATCATGCTATTTATGAAAACACGTTCTTTCAGGTTTAATTACTCAGAATCTCATTAGTGGAAAAAACATCAGCTATTGACTTCCTGCATGGCAGCATCTGCTATTTTTACAGCTGGCTTCATAGATTATGCATTACTGTCCATTTCATGCCTGATGAGCAATATAACATGTCGACATTTGACTCCTGACAATTAATTCCATCATATTAAAAATTCTTTTGAGAATCTGGTTTAACCTGCATCTGCAGCAAAGTGTGGAAATAAAGCAAACAATTCATGCCTGAAGAAAAAAAAAATAAACGTGTCACAAAATAGTTTCAGAAAAAAAAACTATTCTGTCAGTAATACCCTGATTTTAAGAGAAAAATTCACTGGTATTTAGCTGTGTGGAGTAGCACTTAAACGGCTCCTGAAATCCCGCATTGTACGCGCAGTAAACCAACACCTGTCTGGCTGGGAACGGGGGGGAAGCAGACAGGCTCGGCGTCGCACTCAGAGGGCACGAAAACAAAACGCTTTAAAGGCTGCGGTTTGAAGAACACAGCAAAAATAAATAAATAAATAAATAGAATCAGGGTGATTTAACCGAGTCGCATTAAAATGCTGTTAGGATAAAGCAGATTACTTTTTGAAAAAGAAAAAAAAAAGTCCAGTTCATAAATTATTCATGGCTAGCAGAAAACAAAACCGGTAAAATCCTTCAAATACTGCTGTGTCCAAGATAAAAACAGGACTTTATTATGTAGTCCATCAGAGGAAGTAACTGGTATCACGGCTTCCGTAAGCGCTAAGGTGATAACGGTTATATATCTCTGACTGATGCCATGTTAAATGTTCACATGTATTAAAAACCTTCCAGAGTTATCTATCGCTCGCTCTACATTTACTTGCCATCGGTCACAACACACATGTTGGTGTATCCAATTACAGATATGCATTATAAACCAGGTTTCTGTAGTGTTAATTATTTTGTGGCATATTGGTTTATTGGTAAATTAGCGTTAAAATTAGAACCATTTGTTTCAACTCAATATAACATGTTAAAAATACACAGTATACCTGTACTTTAAATACTCTACTCAGCCAAATAGGGAGTTCTTTCCATAAGTTTTTCACACAATAAAATCATTTGGTCATAAATTTGCAAGTGTTTGAATGAATTGCCAACTTTGTTGAGATCCCCACTGTATGTGACGTCATCTGTATTGCAGATGCAATATCATTTCACTGATTTCAATGACCCATTACTCAATGCTATTCTTAGATTCAGTTATATCAGCCAAACTGAGAAGCAATCTGGCAATTTATTCAAATAATATCTAATTTGCCACCCTTTCACCAGTAACCATGGCCACAGGAACCTATAATAAATGGGGAGGACATGTCCTCAGTCTCCAGTCCCCCCCCCCCCACAACTTTTCCCTTTGTAAACCATTGTATTTTTCCACTGCTTGCCTGACCACACAAGATTGAAAGTGTGCTCTGCCAGGCTCCAAATCCATTCTGCTTACACTGTGTGCCAGCACCCTTATCTCTGAAAATCCATGCCAGCTTTTCCCTGTTAGCCTCTTCGCAGCAAAACAATCAGCCTCTAACACGAGACAAAGCGATTCAAGTGAAGCGACACTTCTGCCAGTCTCTATCAAGTCAGGTAGGTGCTCAACTAACTAGAGGTCTCAAGATCAAGTGTGTGATGCCGTAATTATATAGTGTATCCTATCATGAACATAGTATGCTGATCTGGAACTAATTCATTTCTAAAATCAACAATTGATGCTACTGGTATAGCAAAATAGAATAGCCAAAGCACACATGGAAATGCATTAGAAGTAGTATCTGCTTTATACCAAAAATGTCAGCGGGACAAGGGGGGCACACTTCATAAATGTACTGTACAGCAATGTTACAATCCTCATCAGTAGCTTATATAGCCAGGTCATGTGATCAGTACCAATAACAATATATACTCCAAATATGCGCCTTAGGTCAAACAAGCAACATGATCTGGAAAACATTTTCTTGTATCACTTTCCACATTTAATGAAAATAAAACACTGGAATGACATGATAAATTATCTTCCTTTTTCTCCATTTTACAACCACTTATCCTAGACAGGGTTATGGAGCCAGTCAATGCCGGTTCTTGGCATAAGCAACATACGCGTCCGCTTAGCACCCCCAACCAGCAGGGGACCCTGCTACAGCCATACAGAAAAACATGTGAATGTTAAGAACATGCAGTCGAGGCGCGGTGATCAATGTTAGTACAAGACGAGACTGATGTAACACAGTATCACAAGGTTTAGCTCCAGCCTGCGATTGCACACACTGATACAGTCTTTAACCACATTGCAGGGAAGGTGATGCTAGCAAACACACTCCGCACTAACGGTAGCCAGCTAACGCTCACTCATAAAACACACACACACGACACAGAACATAACTACACACTGGACTAAAAAACTAACAGATACATTAATTCAATTTTACCCAAGCATGACAAAAACACACAAATTTAACATCTCTCAGTCTTTGCTTGCACCACAAGGGATGCCAGCTAGAGCACCAAGCACTACAGACAGAAGAATTAAGAAAAGGACACAGAAGATGACTTACAATATTCTTTTTTTAATTTTGTGGTTGTCAAAGTCTATATACTGCAACAGGCATGTAGTATTTGTTCAAAAAAAAATAAAATAAAAAAAAAAAAACATGATACTAGACCAGTCTTATACATCAATAGATCTAATGTATAGTTCACTATGGTAATTCAAATGCAAATACATTCTACATTAACGAGGGGCAACGTATCAGATTTTACTTAGGGCTCCCAATAGGCTTGAGCCAGTCCTGGAGCAAATTCCAGACAATGTATGGCACGACATACCGCATGGCACGTGTGCACACAAGTACACAAACATATGCATGTGCAGCGCACACACACACACACACACACACACACACACACACACACACACCTGTTACTTAATTAGGTAACTAGACACCCGTGCATGATGTGTCACTTCTACGTATACCTACCCTATAAAGGCCTATGGGAAAAAAATCTGAGGCAGTCTACTTAAAACCAATTCAAATATCAATAGAAAATGTTACCATAATTGTCTTTGTTCACTTGGCTGAAGTCTCACATATCTGCTGGCACTTACATTTGTTCCAGCATGAAAGCTTTCTTTTCGTGTGCATTTGTCTCTAATACCATGTAACAGGTGTCCTTTATCACAGCCACACGTTCTGTCAGTGAGGTCCATGTGATTTATAACATCAAACGTATTGTCCTGTATTAAAGCTTTTATTTTATAGTACATTCAACACCTAAAACTTTATCAGCATGTTTCTTAGACACATTGTGTTGCTTTGTCCACGTCCATTATAGCTATGCAAAATACTTTTTTTGAAAATTAGCACTTTAACAATAAAGCCTGCAGTCTAACTGAAGAGTGGGAAATACTCAGACGTGTTGCTTCGTATTTTTTGCCGTAAACTGTCATGTTCGGTTGTGTTGCTCTGCTTTAAATGTCAACAGCTCCGTTAGAAACTGCATGCTTCCACCCTAAACAGTCCACCAAAAAAATGCCTCCAGCAATATCAGCGTCTCTAAAACCATAGCATGCATCAATGAGTAGGTGAAAAGTACTGGAATGATGTGCTACATCTAGCCAAAATCTGAAGTGTGTGTGAACACTGGACACTCTGCAGCCCCGTAGTTCCAATACCGAAAACGAGGAATGTGTGTTACCAAAGTTCAGTGATCAGAAGTCATGCGTGAGAGTCAGGGATGAGTGTATGAGTCAGGGATGAGCATGCAGCATTGTAGTATGACAAAAATGTTGCAAGCTTATTTGAATTCCATACTAAATACGCCAGCAGAATAGTACGTATGTTTTGACTACATGCATAGTATACAGTGGTCAATTTTGAACGCAGCCAATGTATTTGGATTAAAACATTTATTGAGTATGATTTCCACATTATACTGACATCACTCTTATGTGCACGGATTCCATGAGTTCATTTGCATGTGTAAAAGCAGAAATTAATGTGTTCTGAAAAATACAAGTAAACAGAAAGTCATGAACTCCTTTGACAAATATAACTACAAAAAAGATAGCTGGCAACTCATGTAATACATATTTGGTATGAAGTTTGTATTAATAATATGTTGTACAAACATTACACCATCTAATATTGATATTATACTACATAATTACTGTATTTGCAAACTGAAAATCATCCAGGGATGTGAAACGTGACTGAAAACCCTCATTTAATATCTTCCCATTACCTGAGATTATTATAATAAAATTACTGATTAAAAACCAACAGACAGATCTGTTAAAATTACTTTTCATTTTAAAAGAAGCCATCAGTGACCCCCTTAATGGAATGTGTGCAGCCCTGTGCAGCCATATGGCTGAACACCATATTAGTGTTCATGGAGCTGAGACAAGTGTGAAGGCATGTCGAAGGAGGAGCCAGATTTTAAAATGATGTCACATGTTTAGAATGTTTAACACCAAAGATGTGAAGCAAGCTGAAAAGGGGCTTTTAACTGCAGTGATCAGTACGCTCACTGCACTTGGGGAAGGAAGAGGGGAAGCGGCCTTCTACCGGCTTGTTTTCACAGAACAGGCGTCGGCATTTGCAGCTACTGGCATGTAAAAATGAACGATTTTGGCTTCCGTCTTTCTGGCCGTTCGCTAATCCTGCACTTCAAATTCCCCATCAGCCTCCTAATCAACATGCTCCAAGTTGAAAATAGGTCATTAAGGGGCCGACTTACAGTGCTGCCAGGAGTTTGGGGGGGGGGGGCACCATAAATTCTAATGGGGACCGGACATGGGGTACGGCGTGGGGGAGTGGGGCACAGGACGCTGGCTGGGGGACAAGTTCTTCTGCTTGGCTTGGCCATGATTATGCATTTCAGAACCGTTGCCTTGCTGCCGATCTGTCCCACAGGCAGCCCAGTCGAGTGTTATCTCAGACGAGAGACGATTAAGAAGGAAGCCTGTGTTTCGGCACAGAGAGGGCGGAGCGCAAATGATCAATCTTAATGAGCCATCCGTCCTCTCTGTATTAACAAGAAAGAAAAATTATGTAGCGCATGAAAGCGTTTTAATCTGTTAAAAATATGACAACGAGTGAAACTATAGTTTCGCCTCTGACACAGGACCTGTGTACATTTATGCCAGACAGTACTGTGGGTGCTTCCTGCTTCACTGTGAAGTATGACCACAGAACAGGAAGAACTATTTCTGTAAAAAGTTGCCATAAACCTGTAACATATTTTTCAATGCAAATATACTTCCATCGCACAAGGTGCAACACTAAATGTGAACTGCTACTGCAACTATTACTATTACTAATAATAATAATAATAATAACTTACTCATTTTTACAAAAGGTCAAGTCTGGGCAGAGTCATTGGCTGATAAAACTACACCAAGGCATGATGATATCTATAACTGGTAATAACAGGAGAAGAAGACATTTAAGTGCACCAAAAACCACAGCTTGCTGCCATCTAAGCTACCAAATCTCCAGTTACCAGAACTGAGAGATGGAGTCAACCCCCCCCATCTCACACTGTACCCGATGGCTGTCGGGTGCCAACCTTGCCTACATAATTATTCACAGCCTTCATTTGGCTGGAGCTCGCTGCTGTAGCCGTGATAGCCAGCTCACGAGGTTCACATGGAGCTACAGAAACAACAGCAATTAAATCATTACACCAGCTAAGCTGCAATTGTAAAACGACTGAGACATAAGCAGACAGGAACATCAATCGCTGCAGTTTTATTTACATAAAAAAATTTGTGAAGGCTACAAAGACTTTAAACCAAGTTACTCTTTTTGAGGAAATGCGCAATTAAAGATGTAACTACAAAGTAACTGTAAACTTGGAAATATAATGCATATCCCTGTATAATATATACTGATATCTCAAGTTTTACTGTAATATACAAAGATGAATATCTACAAATAATTTGCAGGTTACTTCACCATCAGTCTTGTTAAATTTGGGCTGGTAGCAAATTTTATAGCATGTAAGAGGCTCCTTTAGATAACGCAATGCAATAACAAGCATTACAAGTGTACTATACAGAATCCTGCTGTTTTTAAAAGCCAGTCATGTTACAAAAATGAGATCATTTCAGACAAAAGCTAAAAACCCGCATCTAAATGGTCAGTGACAACATAAATCCACACCTTCAATGCAATTTTGTGAAAATTCTTATCCCATTTTTTGTGTATACTTTGCATTAAAAATGGTAGAAAAAAAGCCTAAATTGCATAATTTTTGAGATGTTATGGTAATTAGAATTAGGCTAATCCATACATATTAATCTTACAAGTTTCTACTACAGTATACATTTCTTAAATATATAAACTGCCAATTTTTTATGCCATGCAGCCATAAAGAGTACTCTCCCTTGCTCCTCTCAGTTACAAAGCCCATGATATTGGCATGATATTGGCTTGTGACCAGAATATCTTCTGAAATCAGCACACTCCTTTCTGGAAAGTATTAATATTTATTCTATTTTCACACAACAGTGTGCAAAGATTTGTTTTTATTCTGTGGTATTGCTAAATAAGGATTCTTCTGTGAACTCAATTCATGCAGGTGTTACCTTTACCCATTTCACAATAAACGCAACAAATGTTTTAATGCAATATTAAAAAAGAACAAGTAACAGACACATCCAGAGCTTTCTGTGACGTGCCCAAAATACATACCTAAGAATTTCAGTTACTACCACATTAGACAGCAACTACACATAACATGATAGGCTCCGATTCACTGGACCTGGCATATCATCCTACCATGAACACGTCATGGAGTGCAGGGCATCTTTAAAAGCTGCTGTTTACCGTGATGATGCTTTCAGATTGTCACTTTGCTACCTGTATTGTCTTTCCAAGGCGAGTGCGCAGGCAGACTCCGTACCTGCTGTAAGTTGATCCTCTGTCTCTGACCCACTACCACAATTCTGCAGCCACCTTAATTGTGTCCCTTACTGTATCTGAACAACACAGGAGCTGCACCTTATCTCACTCATCTCCCTCTTCGGTGGAACACTAGGACCGCAGAGCCTCAGCCTGACTCGAGCAAGCTCAGTGTGAAGTGGGCAAATAATCTATCCCAGCCCAGAAGATGAAAGCCAGATCACTGCCTGACTTGTGAAATATGAACAATAAAAACAATATTTCCTTTTTTCCTGTGATTGATTTCGGAGAGCATCTCAAAGAACACTTATCTGAATCAATAATGTACTGTTTGCTTGAACGGAAATGAGAAAACTAAAGGAAGAAAAATAAATCACCGTGCTGTTTATAGTGATGACAAATTTAACAGGTGCTTGGGAAGTCATTTGCTAATTATCACTGTAATTAATCATGTAATCTTTATTACTACAGTTTAAAGCATGTGTGACAATACACAAGTTTTATGTACCAATGTTGGAAATCAACTAATTTTGCAGCTCTCAAGCAGACTACATGAGAAATTTCGTGATTAGTAAAGAATTTGTTGCCCTGCAGTCCACCTTCTATCCTTAAAACGAGTTCACTGTGGAAGAACGTTATATAATAGAGCCGTGCTTATTTTTGTATGTAATAATTCAAGTGATCTGAATTTCTCTTATTGCTATATATAAACCCATCATACAGAAGATGAATGAATAAACCCAGTGGAATTACTGTACAGTCAGAAATGATCAGCATTTTCCAACACATTATGTAATTAAACAAAAAATTTCAGCTTTTTAAAATCTTGTGACCAGAAATGAAACGGAATTATAAAAAAATAAGGCTTAGTGAGGCAAAGTTCACTCATTAATCACTCATTAGTTTGCATCTGTGCATGCTGTGTGAGCCTCTAAAACACACCAATAAGATTAAACTATTTACCTGTCACGTGTGTATAGTGTACAGAAACAGACAGACAGACAGACAGACAGACAGACACACACACACACACACACACACACACACACACAGGTTGGTGTGAATTTACCTAAGATTAGGTCACCTAACCAAACTAACTGTAGAAATATTAAAGCATAACAGACAGACTCTTGTAAACCACGCCTTTGTACATAATGTTGTTCTCCAATCTCCCACCAGACTGAAGGTCACAGGGATACAACTTTACTTTAACTGTCAAAGGTGTTTTTGACTGGCAGTAGACGCAGGTGTACATCAAAGGTCAGTTAAAAATGTGCAAGGGTCAGATAGTTTTTGGGCACTTACTGAATTACCACATGTGCAATATAGAACAGATATTGAAAGTATTTTATTGTTCTTAACAGATTTAGATATTCATTCGAGCCACTGGAGTGTCTATCTTTAACCTTGAGTAATGAAATCAAAACAGAAAGAATTGAGAGCTAGAACTTTGTCTTTCTCAGTGCAGATTAAATTATATTGTTCGGTGAGCAAAACGCGACAGTTAAGTAAATGTGTTCCTCAAAGTGAAGGACAAATACTAAGACAATTTAAAAGAAGGATTAAAAAATATAATGTCTTTAATAAAATTAATCATCGTTTATCTTGAATCCTGTAACCAATACAGCAGGCTGTGCGTTTTGTCAATTCTGACTGGTTTTATTACTAACGTTAGAAAGAGTTTTGACCTCCTTACCTTTAGGGTGCCAGGGGTCTGTGAACTCGTACTTCCCCATGCCAACGGTCCTCAACATCTGCAGCCCATTGGGGCTTTCCTGATTGGTTGGGGTGGTGGGTGGGGCCTGGGGAATGGCCTGCCCATTGACCAGGGCATGGGCGGTGACAGGTAGGGCGGGCGGCTGCATCATGGGGTGGGACATGTGACCATTGCCCATGGCGCTCTGTACAGGGGGTGCCACCTGGCAGACAGCGGTCAGGGGGGGCACGCTGATCGGAGGCTGGCTGCTGGTGTACAGGGGCTGGTTCTGCATGTTCATCACCATGTTGGTGAGGGGCTGGGAGGACTGCTGGGAAAGCTGGAAATGAGTAGCCATGCGCGGGTGATGGGGCGGCGCCGGAGCCTGAATGGTGGGCGTCACGCCGATCACTGGCGACTGCACACTCGCTGCTTGGCTGAACGCTGGAGGTTGGGGCATCCCGTAAGTGTGTGCCAGGAGGCTGCCCTGACTAGCAGCTGGCACTGGCGGAACCCATGGCGGAGCTGGAAATGGACACAGCAACATGATGAACACACCTTGGACATCCAAGTCAAACATACAGGTTATGTGACTGCATTTTAAGAAAATAGCACCTTTTGATTTGAGGATGTTTCATGACCAGACATTTATGCCCAACAGAAGGGGACCAGACTTCTCTTCAGCCTCGCTCACATCTTGAAGCTCAGCTCACATAACATTGCTCTGTACTGCTTCCAGTAATGACATTAACTAGCTGGTCAATGGTACAGGAACATTAAAATCACTCTCAGCTGTTTTGTACTCCTCAATGAGCCGTAAAATGAGATTTGTAATAAAGAATCGTTTAAAAACTCAAAAGCCCAAGTTTAATCCTAAGAGGAATTTTGGAGTGTCAGAAACTGTAATTTGATTTGAATGTAAAAATGGAGTGCAGTGCTTTGTGCACCACAGAAACAGATGGGAGGCAGCTGAAACTTGGTTTCTGTTTGCACTGCACTTCACTGCTGCCTGAGAGGGTTCTACAGACTAACTGAGGTTTCTTGCCCCCAGTGCAGAAATTTTCACCCTGAATCCTGAGCTGAGCTGATTAAACTCTTAAGAATGCAGCCTTATTCATCCTCCATTCCTCTTCTCTGCTTAAATACAAAATGGCCCATGACTACGGAAAGCATACAGGGTCAACTCAGCAGTCAACAAAATAATATGTATTCAAATGTATCATTTTAAAATTCAGCACATGGGACTTATTGTCAAGTATTGCACAACAGTTATCAAAACCAAACCTCATACGAATGTGTATAATTCAAATACTGAACAAGGCTGAAGTTTTCAGTACTTCAATAACTCCTTTTAAATGAATCTGAACATGATTAGCCCTTAAAAACATACAATTACACTTGTTCTCTTGATGAAGTTAAACAATTATTTTAAAACTTTCTATTGCTGATAAACAATGATATTTGACTTTTTGAATAATAAAAAATAACAAATCTGATTTAAAAAATTGCTCTTGTACTTATCTTGGTCAGGGGAAGCCTACAGTTTATCTCAACACTCAGTACAAAGCAGGATATGCACGAGTATTAAGCCAGGTCACTGCAGGGCAAAGTTTGTTTGCTTACATTCTTCTGTAGACTGGTGTGACTTTGCCTTGTTACAAGTTTTTTGTTTGGCATAAAACATCTATGTTGTTGAAGTCAGTACTCTATCACCTTCTATCAAGGTGTCAAGAAAAGATTTTCAGGAATTATTTCCAGTATTTTACCACAATATTCATTATTATTAGATTTTTTTAATGCTTTTTGCTTTTCCTTATGATGATTAACAATAAACCACCACTCAATGCTTTCAGACAACTGTTTGAAAAAAGAAAAGAAAAAAAAAACACTCCATGCCAATTCAATTTGCTTGAGTGGCACATTGTAAAATGCAAAACAATTTATATCACATTTTGAATTAAAAAATAACTTATTTAGAAAGTAACAGATTTATTCTACTGTAAAGATAAAAAATTAAAAAAATATATTAAAGAAAGACAGATATTTAAAATGTCAATTGAAAGGAAGAAATTATATGGGTGTTAATCTGACCCCTGACCTTTAATTTACATTGGATTTAATTGGCCATAGGAGAATGCAAAAAGTTTTGAAACCATGTCTGTAAGAAATGACTTGTGGCAGAAGTACAACTCTAATGAGAAGGTGTCATTTCATGTAATTGGTTCCTTTGTTAATTTGGTGCAACAAGGAACGTAGAGCATCAAAGAGGAGCACTCCAGAACTGGGGGTAAACTGCAGTACAGCATCTCGCCCGGAGTCACTGAATGCTGCTCAGGATTTTGGAGCCCGGGGACTTGATCTTGACCTCCCCAGTTTTTCTGTCCCAGCTATGCTCCTCTCTGAAATTCCCCAACAATTATTCTGGAGGAGCGAGGCTTATTAGTGTTAACCCAGAATAATTTATTTTCCGCGCTCCCTTGTCCGACACCTCATTTAAGCGGCTTTTGCGGACAGCTCTCTCAGAGTGCAGCCGTTCGCTGAAGGATGGAGCAGAACAAGGACATCATGAAGCGACTGCTCAAGGACAGTAATTTGGCAGCTGCGCATTACAACGGAGGAACCACCTCAGAAGTTATTAACTGACCCTTCGGTGAGCCTCGGCGTGCCACTCCAGATTTTGCCTCCAAATTATTATCGTAACACAGAGGAGGCTGGGGCTGTGTCAGAGTCGGAGAAGCAGCTATCAGTGGGACCTGGGCCATAATTACACATTACACAGGAAGACGGGTTCTGAGCAGTGCCAAACAAAATGAGACAAGGAACTGTGCTTTTCAAAAACAACGCCAAATTCTCAGCACGGCATAATAACACGATGCAGCAATTCTAACAAATAACCGCACTTCCGTCAAATCACATATGATATCAACCAAAAGCTAAATATATGCAAATTGACTGCATCGGTTACAATAACCGTCAACATATTATTCCTATCAAAAGCACTGGAATGGTCTGTTAATGCTAACATGGCTGACGTGCTCTCTGTGTTGCAGCAAAAAGTTCTGCGAAAAGAGGCGATGGGACCATACCAGTGGCTTCGCTGTCCCGTAGCTGCTTAGGTGGCGGCTCGTCTGTCTCCCAAGGTGTGGACTGATTGATGGGTGTCTGTCCCCATCGGACTCCTGGTGCCAGAATCTGTCCCTGGGTGTGGTTCTCACCCACTGATGGCGCAGAGACCTGTGAGGAAAGGGAGAAGGGTTACACAAACACAGATCCACACACACACACACACACACAAACATGCACACACGCACGCACATAAACACACACACACACACACACACACTTTTAATTACAGCCTTCATAAATAATTGCTCCACCAGACAGATGTTGTACGTCATGTTCCTTTGTTAATATTCTTTTCTGTTTTACTTTTAATTACTTGTCTGATGCAGATTAAAGTATTCCAAAGCTTAGAGGAATCCAAGGTCAATCAACACAAATCTAACTCTCAGCCAAAAAAAAAAGGTTTTAAATAAATAAATATAAATATTAGCTAATTAAACCTAATCTGTAGGTGAGTCTGTTTACTGAAGAGAAAATTCACAGTGGGCTTCATATAAATAAACAAATAAAACCTGATAAAGGCAACTGACTGAGCTGCTGCAAAGACATTTAAACTAATAGAAGCAGTTTGTATTCTGGGATGTTAAGTGTGTGGTGGGTTATCAGCTAACTGAATAACACAAAGAAGTGAACTTATATCAAAATAAGAAGGAAGAGTGCTGATTGCTATCTTCTCGTAGGGAACAGAGGCTGATGGTGAGAAGACAGCCCTGAATTCTCATCTCACCCCAGGGTCTTTTTTCTTTTTTTTGTCGGGGAATGGGGCTGACCCGAATCACCAAACGTCTGCTTTCTCATTTGCTCCTCTGTAGCACTCTGCCTTCCCATTACCCATGATCCTCTGAACCGTCACACCCTCTCCTTATTACCCCTCTCCTCATGACTGGTTCTGCAGCAAGACTCGTTCCAGAGCTGCTCAAAAGCCAAACACGTGTCGTCAAACAATAGCGCTAATTCTTAGCATACCATACCGACCGTGTTACGTGTTCGAGAGCGTCCCCCAGGTGCACACGCTACTGATGAGCCTTTGGTGATAAAACAGGTATCCTCACTGGGCTCCACAAAAGAAGCTTAAACATGCTCAGTCAGCCAGGAGGAGCAGAGCAGCAGTCCCTACAGAGGTGACTCCATCTCAACCCCATCAAAATGAACTACCTAATGAACTGTTTGCTTTTCTGCATCCTGAAGACACATCACCACTATATAAACACATTCCTGCATATTGTCCTGCCATGATTTTTCTCCCCCAACAGTCCATGCCTCATTTAACTCCATCACTTCACTTTACTATCGCAGTATCTATTTTTACTTTATTAATTAGTTTACTCCTCCTCCGCTTGTTTACTCATTACGAACTTGCGAAAATGAACCGTATTAAAACGTAATTTCCCACTTATTTCTTTATTGAAAAGACAATTTTTTTCTGGCTTTGTTGTTACGCTCTGCACTCAGTTGTAGGCCAAGTAAAGGGCTGGTAAATGACTTAATAGCAAAGACCAAACTATAAAGAGCATCCTTCATTATTCAGATGTCAGAATATCAAAATGGCATGTTCAATAGAGCATTCTGGTCCCCCCCCCCCCCCTTCCGTCAAACATTTACCTCCAGTTTGTGGATCGCTGTTTCCCAGGTGACCCATTATCATTTTGAGGCAGATGGCTTTCTTATGACTCAATAAACAGTGGGCTAGAATCAAGAGGGGACCGCCAGCGAAAAGTAAATCTTCAAGCATTTCGCATGACAAAATCTGCTGTTCGGTTTAAATTACGGCTGAAAGAATTTCCATATTACCGTGGGGAAGGCGGCGGTGGGGGGGGGGCGGCGGGGGGTCGTTTCGTCAAGGCTCGACAGCGTCTCGCCGGCGCCCGGGAGACGGGCCGTTAGGTACAGCGTGTAACATAGGTGGGGGGTGCGCAGGAAAAGTGGTGTACAGGCCTGGGGGCCGGCCCAGC
>JABJVR010046935.1:0-29762 GCA_025773905.1 Chitala chitala
TCTCTCTCTCTCTCTCTCTCTCTCTCACACACACACACACACACACACACACACACACACACACACACACAGCAATAAGGATACAAATTGGCCACTCAAGGGAATTAGGGCACAAACTACGAGATATTCACTTAAGAGCCAATCAAAATCCATCCATTTCAGGTGTCAAGAGGCTTGAGAATCTGTCTTCATTCTAATCAAATGTCTGTGGGTGAGACTGGGGAGGAAAATGTCAAATTAGCTCAGTATTTAAATACATAACAACAGTTCCGAATTAGTCTTTTTAAATTATTCATTATGTCACTAAGATTAAACATATCAAACAATTTACCCTGAGTATACATGTACCGATTTTGTGTGTTTGTGTATGTGTTTGTGTTTGGTACATCATCAGGCAAAAGAAATATTATCTTGATCATAGCACGAACATTAATAACAGCCAGACACAGGTGTGGTTGTCAACAAATATTCTTAAAGGCCGGTAAAACAAAGGCAATATAAACCATACACAATCATAAAACAGCAGCAGGACAGCTATGTGAAATCTGAAAATAAGTGACTGTAAAAAGCAGTTTTCAATAACACAAATGATGTGTTGGTTTATTTGCTATTAAAATAGATCATTTACATTTTACATTTACATTTTATTAATTTAGCAAACACAATGTCCAAAGCGACTTACAATGAATAATCGTACACGTGCATGTCACAAACGAGGTCAAACAGTTATAGAGAATCTAACTAACAGTAAGTGCTGTTCTATCATCAAAGTGCACATGATTAAGTCTGGCAATTGTCATTCAAGTTATAAAAGCATAAACAAATAAACAGTAAGTCTAAAGACTAGAGAAGCTGAAGCTGAATTAACTAGAAAAACATTTAAAAGCAAACGGCCAACTCCATTGCCACAACTGAGTGAATAAAAGCATATATGCAAAGATTTCATGCTTTAAGTCCTAAAGTGCTCCCTAAAGAGATGTGTCTTCAGTTGCTTGCAGAACATGGACAGTGACAATGAAGTCTTCAAAGCATGCAGGAGTTTGTTCGACCATATAGGTGCCAGAGAAGAGAAGAGCCAAGGTTTACCAGGTTTTAGGATGAGTGAAACCAGTCTCTTCTCATTAACAGACCGTAAAGAATGGGAGGGGACACACAGGAGTGTCCATTTGGGAACGTTGAAGGTGATATGTGCCACTACATTCTGGATCCTCTGGAGATGATACGTAGCACAGGCTGGGAGGCTGGCCAGGAGTGACTTGCAGTAGTCCAATCTTGAAATGACCAATGCTTGGATCAGAAGCTGAGTAGAATGTTCTGTGAGACATGGTCTGATCTTCCTGATGTTGTAGAGGACAAACCTGCAGGCCCTGCAGACTGTGGCGATGTGGTCGGAGAACGTCGGGTTGCTGTCCATCACCAGTCCGAGGTTCTTTGCCAATGTGGTAGAGATTATAGTTGGTGTGCCGAGATTCAGAGACAGATAATTGTGTACAGTGCCGATGTAATGAAATGATTTAAAAAGTAAACTTTAAATATGCAGCCCTCTTGCGTGGCAAAAGAGAAGAGTCTTCAGGTAAATATGCATTAATTCATTCATGTTATTGCCATCCTTGTTATTGTCACAAGGTTCCGGGAGCCCACCGCACACCACACAGAGCCCAATGGAGCATCCTCACATACTCATACACTGGAGACAGTTTAGAGCTACAAATATAATTGTGTTATGGGTATTTGGACTGGAGTAGAACACCAGAGTACCAACAGCAAACCAATGCAGGCACATGGGGAACATCTGAATCCACGACCAACTGAAGTGCGAATCGACATTACCTGCTGAGTCACTGTGCTGGCCCCTAAATACCTAAATTAAATTAAATTATACTTAGACACTTCTTCAGTTTATCTTGTTTGTCAGAGGAACTCATAATTTCTAGGAAATTTCAATTTCAATATAAAGTCAGTGGTACTGTGGGGCTATTTGTCTCTTTTGGGATTGGCAAAGCATTTTTCCCATTCAGGAAAGCATTGTGCAGTTAGACATGGTGAAAACCATAGCGTCATCTTTGCAAAAAGAGACATAATGGGACCACTTGTAGTGAGGACAGACTGTAGGACTAAAGAAATCTTAAATTGTTGAGCAACTAAAATAGGAAGAGGTAGCGTTCCAAAGATGAATCCCAAGTTGAGTAGGCCTCCAGGTGCCTTTTGAGAGGCCTGAGATTTCTAAAATAATGTCAGTGGGTGGGAGGTAAGAGCACCCTTGTTCTCCATCTGTATAAAAAGACAAAAGGAAAAGGGGAAGAGACATAAGGAGGAAAGGAGGAAGAAACTATGTATAATATTTGTGTACACACCTAAAGAAAGGAGTGGTATGGAGAGAATGGGTGAAGGCTGAAGGGCAGAGGAGTGTACCAATGAAAGAATGGCGGGAGACAATCGATTCTTTCACCCTGCAGGCACTGATACTCAAGTGCCAGTATTTCCTTTCTCTACACTCAAATTGAAGGTACAGCTGTCAACAGATAATGATCTTTTCCACGGTGCAGTGTATTTGGAGAGGTTCTATTTCTGTTTAGATTTTATGAGTTAACCAAGCGGCCCAGCCCTCTTTCAGTCTTTCCAGTATCAGAGTGAACTTTAGGCCTGATGAAGTCCCACCCTGCCACCGTTTTTTTCTTTTGCAGCAAAAGGCCCTGAGGGCATGCAGCCAGCACTCTGTAAACCCTACAGTGCCTACCAAGTCTGTGGCCACGGGTTGGTCTGCTCCCCACCCTAGCCCCATGAAAGATTACAGGAGATAACATGTTCTAATGCCCGCTAATCTGATTAGGAAGAAGCTCTGCCTGCCATCCATCCACAGCCAGGGGGCAAATAAGCCCTGCTTGTTCACCTCTGGGATGAACACTAGATGACAAAGTGAATCGCAGGGCAGCCGACCATGTGAGGGATTGTAAAACGGGAATCTTCACTGGGGCCGTACAGCAGAAATGAGGAAGAGGGCGAGGAAGGCAGAGAAGGCCACTTCTTTAAGCAGCCGTTTCATCTCACGCGTGTTTAAGTTGTCCTGACTTCCAATCAAAGCATTGGTTCACAATTCATCCTTCTCCAAAGGGACAAGGAAACTTATTATTGACTATTTAACAAGCTCTTTAAAATTATGAGAGATATTGGTCTTCTATATTTTTAATATACCTTAATGCTCACATTTACAAAAAAAAAGACATTGAAACTAAAGCTAGAAACACACGGACCCTTCAAGAAGTTCAAGTTGATTGAATAACAACAGAAGCTGTTTTGCTTTGTAAAGTTTTCCACATTTACTCACTTTTTTTAATGCATTCGCCTCTCTCTTTGTTCTATTTGTATAAAGAGTACCCCGGGGGTCTTTAAACTGCATCTAGTGCTCACTGCAAGAGAGCGCATCAGTCACAGCGCTGTCATGTTTAATAAACACAGAGGCTGAATAATATTGTTCCCATCTACTCGGTCCACTGCTTCGCTCGGTTCATGGCACCGGTCCATGCAGACAGAGACTGACCCCAATCATGCACGCATGCCCGCATCAAGAGGAGCAAGCGCAAACACGGGGGACCGGGCTGTCATCACGACAATGCCTCCCTGCAGTCCAGCGACGCCTGAGCATGCAGGCTCTAACAAGCCCACCAAGCTAATGAGCTAAAGAGGTGTGGACAATCTGCAAACGTCTGGTAGAAGCTGAAGAAATAAGAACCTCAATGTTTGATTTTCATGGTATACAGCTAGTCATTTTAATTGTGTTTAAATTGTTATTATTATTTTATACATTGTTTTGCATAACATCTAAAGAACGTATACATGCGTACTTTAATTTGCTAACCAATTCAGCCCCTTACCATGCCAGCACACAAAGTATAGGAAAAAAAAATCACAATTTTTTGTTATTAAATTATGCTTATTAATGAGATCACAAAAAATGATACACACACATGCCTTTGTCATTCATACGCCTTCTATTCATCTTTTAACTCATTTACACCACGAAGTGAGATTGTACGAGAACTCTGGTCTGGCTGCTATGAACACACACCACACCGAAGGCTTACACAGGCGTAGTAGAAGAGCAGAGACTCAACACATACCTACTGTCCCAAGACTATGGTGATGAATCCAAAGCTCTGTCCCTACCCATATTTCTGACTTCCCTTTCCGTTTCTCTGTGCCGTACTCGTCCAAATTATTGCCAACAGGGGCCCTAATGCAAAAAGAAAAAATAAATAAATCCCGGCCGAAAAGTTGGCTGCTCACAGCTGAGATTTAGAGCTTTATGCGCTAAGGCATATTGAACACGGTGAAGGACAAGGCACGTGCCTCCCTTTGGGTTTATCAAAATCTTTGGCGAGTACAATCCATCTTTTGAGAAGTAAAATAAAAGCAAAGGGCGCAGAATGTGCTCGGTGGTGATAAGCTTACAAACGATTTGCATGGAAGACAGGAAATTTAGGAAAGGTCTACGGTGGACTGACTTGCATGCTGATCAAGGCGCCCCTTTGTCTGCTGTTAAATTTTTTATTTAATATTACTTCAGCAATATCACAATTGTTATTTTGTACATACTATAGTCTCACACAACATTTCATTTGTGGTGTTAGCTGCGGTATTTTAATATTTCAATAAACTTGTAATTGCACTAGAAGGTTTTTTCCCCCATTTAAAATAATGAAGTAATATTTTGTGTGTTTTGAATACAATTGGCGTACTTTGAGTTTAACACACTGACGAACACACTGATACAGCAATCGGTAACACCATCTACCGCAATGACTTCTTGTCCTCTGTGTGACAGAAGGGAAGAATGATAAGACTGAGGAAAGACCACGTCGGCTCATTGACCACAGATCCGGCAGTTAAAAACGCAGACAACAACTGACCGAATAAAAAAGGTTTATGAGTCAATTGAGTTATTAGGCCGCAAGAAGAGGAGAAAAGGAAATGAACCTTCAACAAAACAAACACAGTTATTAAAACCTGGCCAAATTTGTGTGTGGGTAAGCTCATTATCTGTAAGTGTGTGATACTAAGATGCACTGTTCATTGAGCCGCAAAAGAACGGCACCTCAATCTGAAGGGTATTCCTTGCTTCCATTGTTGGTATGTTAAAATTATTAATTGTCTTGTTTGTTCCACTTCAAAATAGCTTTGCTGTGTTCGCATCCCATTTCATGTTTTTGTCATAATACGTCTTTCCCAAACTGGGTGTAATGTATCTTGAGTGGACTGTGGGCTGTGCCAGTTAAGTACCCCCAAAACAAAAATAAATTTTGCACACGTGTGTGTGTGTGTGTGTGTCTGTGTGTGTGTGTGTGTGTGTGTGTGTGTGTGTGTGTGTGGTACATCATCATGCAAAAGAAATATTATCTCGATCAAAGCATTAATAACAGCCAGACACAGGTGTGGTTGTCAACATCTGTACCACTTCACATGTGTATGTTTAAACTGATGTACTCATTTCTGCATGTTAAAACAGCGCACTCGTTTTACTTGCTTTGTTTATTAAAACCATTATTTGCTCCTAAAAATTAGAGGCATGCGAGATTCTCCGCGCTAATCTGTCAGTGTTGATTGCAGGCGTGCGTTATTTAATGCGGGTATTGAACAAGTTGACCTGTAAATCACTACGTACGAAAGCAGATAAATAAAGAAATGAATGAAATGGCCATAAAACAAATGAATAGCTACATCTGTGATTATCTCCCCTTGTGCAGACAGATGGAGTTATCAGGTGAGACAACTTTGTGTTAGCAAATAAATTCAGTGTTTAATGTCTCTTTATGTGCACAATATTATTGTTTCCATTTTTTATGTCTGAAATGCTTTCTCCAGAACTGCCCATTATATCTCTGCTGCCTCCTCTATTTTAATTGCCATTTGTTGGTTAATACTGCCTTTTCCTGGGATGCCAGTAAGCACTGCCTTGTTTTACTTTCCACCCCAGAAAGCCCCTGGGCAACTCACCAATCACACAGGACAAAGTCACGATAACTCACTGTGACAATTCCGCTTTCTTTCAATCCATTATTTAAAAATGAGACTACATGAATGGTGTTTGCTTCACTTTTTCCACTAAATATGTTTTTAAAATTAAAGACATTAATTGCGCTAAAGAAAAACAGATTGATCTCATTTATCTCAAACGCTATCCGTCTAATTGGACAGTGGCGCAATCGATAGGTTGATTGACATGGAAAAAAAAAAGTGTAACTTTTTTTACACTTTTGTAACAGCTCGGTGCTGCAGCTGGAAGAGGGCAGCGGACTCCATCCTGAACAAAACCTGCCGTTTCTGAATCGTCTGACCTGTGTTGTGCCCCATGACCCAGCTACACGGGCAGCGCTGGGCGACTCCCTATCTGCCCCAGGGCCGCTGCTGACACGTTCGCAGGCCTTGTGTTACTGCTGCTTTTGTGCACGTGCCAGTCAGTGCACATCAGAACAGTGCTGCTGACAAAGCCATCAGAAACAAAGAGCGAGGAAGTGAAAGAATAAAGCAATAGTTTAAATAAAACAACGCAGCACACCCACCCCCGTTTTCCCAGTCATCTGGACCAGCACAGCAACCCAGCACAAAAGGGAGCTGTGGATCACAACGTTTCGCTGCGAAAGAAACATTCCTGGCAGGCGCGCTCTCATCACCAGCTGAAAAAAATCAGCCTTTACATCAGCACAGGCGCAGAGAGTCGGTACAGAACTGCATGGGGAAAGCAACGCTCCTGCCGCCTTGTGAATCGTAACAAACTAATTTAAATGTCTCGTGCGTTTAAACGATGCACTTTTGGTCGAGCATTAAAACAAAAAGTGAACACGGTGCAAAAGTTCAACAGCTTGCCGCGATGTGAGCGAAGTGCGCTCGGCGCGGCAGAGGAAAAACAGTCGCCTTGCGTCGCGTGACACAGCAAAGGACCTGCTGCAAATACAGTAACCTTATTTACAACTCCAGTGGGCTTTGTATGCAAAGCAGATTAAGAGCTCCACAGACTAGACCAGGACTGTTATGTAGGCCTGTGCTGCTAGTCAATTTCTCTGCCAGCATCGGCAGTAGAACATGTGGTTTCAGGCCTCTGTGGACTTTCATGGGTCTGTTAGTGTCTGGCTAGCTGTTAACAGCAATTGTGGTGTTGATCATCCAATCAATGTTTGCCCTGCCCCATCACGTAAGAAACTAATTCTCAGTTCTTAAGGTTCAGGAATGCGAGGAGGGGACAGAAGGATTTAATGTCGTCTTTTTCTGGTTTCCCTGCTGACACGCAGTAAATTCCACAGTGCATATGAGAACTGAGGACAGTTTTTAGACATTGTAACTGTGGATTAAAACTACAGATAGTTAAAAAAATTTTCATGAAAAGAGAAACTGAGTTTTGCTGAATAAACATGCGGTCAATTAGCAAGTTTTGTTGCTGTTGTGTTACACTTTATAATAATTTTAAGGATTCACTGTTAGTCTGGCTTTTTCCTCTTTATTTTGCTGAATCAGCAATTGGAAGCAGTAAATAAGGTTTTAAAGTAAACAGCCACCCAATTCTCTATCCCCCGTGAAGAAATTGTGCGTCCATTCATCATGCAATCTGCTCAGCTGCACCGAAATCTGAATTAATGCAAGTCATTTAGCAGCCAGCCTGTCCCTCTAGATCCTCCCGCCTTAAGGATGTTGTTCATTATCTTAATCAATCTCTGGGAGTCGCTGATAAATACCACAGCCATCTCTTAATGGTAGAAAAGGGAGGGTACTGGGGCATAGATTAGTTTAATCTGCAAGACAGATCGGCCGGGGTGTAGTGAAACGAACCGTGAGTGCGAGGCCCCCCCTTTTGTCAGAGGACCAGCACACCTGAACTCAAACTGAGTGGGAGGGCCTGTCTGGGACGTAGCCCGCTCCCTCAACACGCACCTGTGCTAATGAGTGCCAATCGCCACGAGGAGCTTGGCAGGCTGATGCAATCTTATAGTCTGTGGCACAGGATTTAAAACGGCGACCGCTGCAGAAAACCGAGGTCGACTCAAACCGTACCCCCTGCTGCTAATTTAGTATACGTTCTCAGCTAATTGGATTTGAAAGCCACAATTTTTCCAGAGTATATTTTTAATGGTTACTTAGCTTATGTAATCTTTTACCAGAACGATTTCACAGACTTAAAAAAAATTAATAAATGACTTTTTAACTTGCAGTTAGAATTCACGTCCAAGTTGAACAGAAGACATGCTGGCATTGCTGAAAGTCTGAATCATGCCATGTAATTGTCTGTGCGAACCCTTTATTGCACTGAGGTTCTGACATTATTCATTGCAGCTTTTTAAAAGAACTCAGATTTGGCTTTAAGAGCGTGTTAACGTCTTCTCAAAATGACAATGAGCGAATGCATCATCAGTCATCACCGCGCATCTCAATTCAGCTTAAAAGGAAAGGAGAGGACAACAGAATGTACCTCCAGGAAGGAGGGAGTCGCAGCAAACTTGATTTCTTCAGCGCTTGTTCCATGTTAATTCTCACTTGATGATGTTTACAGAATCCTTAGAAAAGTATTTGAGGATTTACAGTGCCAGTACACAGGCAGGTGGCACAAGTATTTCTGCAGCTTCATAAAATATTTATTAAAACATTTTTTAATGCCTGCCATCAAAAATTCTATGTGAACATAATGGTCAAAGCCAATACCTATGTACTTGGTAGAACAGCAAACATTCTTTCTTTTAAAATGATTCCATAAACATAAATCAGAATTGTCCGATGTATGTTGTTTGTGACTTTAAGAACTGGAGAAAAGTTTAATACACAAGTTTTTGAATACAATATTACTATATAACATTGTGCTTTTTAATGATAAACCATAACCTTGGGCGACTGAAAGCCATAAGTGACCTGGTAGAAACTGTGCTGCAAAGAAAGTGCCGTTGCTTGGGAACAGAGCACAGTTCAGTTCAAGAGTGGACTAGTGCCATTCTTGTCTTTTTAATAAATTTTAATAAATTGAAACTATTAATGAAACACATATCTACACAAAGAGTGTCAGCTCTTCTTTTTTTAGCATAATGTAGCCCTTTGAAGGTACAAAGCAAAATATTAATCCAATCTGACAAAGCCTTTGTTGATGACAGCGATGTGGTGAAGTCAGTCAAATGAAAGTACCGCAGACGTCATGGATCTTGTCTGTATCTATCGTACTTCTGACTACTTTTTGATGCTTTCCAGCGTGCTTTTAGGAATGAGCAAGACGTGTGTGATGGACACAGGTGACGGTAAGTGCTTTTCTTTACTCACTTCCACTATCCATCACACCAGCTACCCAGAGGAAGTTGGGGCAGGGGCTGGGGGGTTTGCGGTTGGGTCAGTGAGGGGACGGACATGTCGCACGCTCCTGAGCTATCATTTGTTTGCTTCCTGCTTGGGAGAAGTGGAGCGTGGAGCCAGGAGGAGCTTTAGGTTGCAACTCATCTCTTGATTTGCTGATAGGCTCCTCGCAATTCTCCCCGGTTTGAGCCGTGACGGATTCCAAACGACCTTCTGTGTCGTGTCATATGAAATGTCGCCCGAGTCATGGCCCGGCAAACATTGATTTCCCCCGAAGGGACAGCCCGTTCCATCATCCTCTCTCTATGGCCCTGCATGACAGCCCCCAGGCGGGGTCTGCCACATTCTGATCGAAACAGAGTCTGATAGCTCAGCCTGATGTGGGCAGAGAGGCTCACTGAGACATCCAGGTTGGGCCGGACAATCGCTCCCTGTTTTGCTCTCCCTCATAGCTGCAGGAACAACGTCTGTGGCTGGGGCATCAGCTGGTACAAGTGAGGATCTCCTCAATGACATCGTCGGGAGCAAACATGTCCAAATGCAGTCATATGACAAGCCAGGTGAAGCAACTGAAACTAATATGTTAACACAGGAAAACAAAATGTACGACTGATCACCACTGGCACTAGACAAAGGTTATTGTGTTTTTTTTCCCTTAGCCTCCAACAATTTCTCTTTTTTTATCAGTTTACTGTTATGCATTGTAGGGTCAAATACATAATGTAAATATGTGGAAAATCATGTTTGTTAATAGAAAAAGGCACTGATCACCCTCAGTACTTTTTGTGTAAATAATTAATCTATGTGTGAATTTATTGACGTATTTTAGAAAATGTAAGGTTTTAACATTAGCATGAAAACAAAAGGCATTCTTTTAAGGATCAGACTAAAGCATTTTCGTAGTCATGCATGGCTTCCTCTCATAGTTGTTTGGAAGCCTGCAGCTTGCCAGAAGCAGGGATACTGTATCTGGTCATCTTCAACTCTAAAATTATTGGGAAGAAGGACTGGACCGCCAAGCAAGAAAGGTAAGAGCCCAAAATGAGAAGTTGCTTTGTGTGTTGACTTTAGCTAATAGAACGAGTCTCTTTTGCGTCTCCCATAATACATCTAGATGCTGTGCAATAGTAGAGTAAAACTTGCAGTGTTCTAACAATAAGACACTCCTACACAAAATTCCCTGGTCAAGGATTAATACAATAATGCTTTAAGAAGGTTAGTAAGAAAGGCTTCATCACAAAGAAACAACATTAGCTGGCTTTTCACTGTTGAGTTCTGGGATTGTGGGTGACAGGATAATTCAGATTTTCCTGAAAATCGGTTGCCAGGGAGAAATGTTTGAAAGGTCCTATAACAGATAAAGATAAAGCAACTGACTAATACCATACAATATGAGAATTCTTTTCAACAACACTTATAGGCTGCCAACACTAAAGTAAAGTACAGCATTCGGTATCTGAAAATACACTGAAATGAGTCGAATGAATGAGCACTTCAGCAAATTGTCAATATTATTTAGTATGTTGCGATAATTGTTTTATGTGTATTTTTAATATGGACAAACGTTGACTTAGTTGTCTTGATTATGTAAATCCAAAGGGCTATGTAACAGGGAATGCATGCATGACCTAGGTTTATTTTCATAAAGTGTTTTTAGACATTATGGCATTGCCTTTGCATATGCAGTATTCACTGTGCAATTCTATGTTCTTAATTTAGTATGTATCAATTTATTTCATTGCTCTCTTTTTTTATAGGTATTTAGTTTAATTTAATTCTTGATGCTCTTCTGTACTTGCTGCTGCAACATTGTAACTTCCCCTTGTGGGATAAATAAAGGTTTCTTCTTCTTCTTCTTCTTCTTCTTCTTCTTCTTCTTCTTCTTTACTTGCATTTTTTATTCCTCAGACTGTGTTTTATTCTTTCGACACCAGTTCCAATACCTAGTACTGTTCTTGTGAATATACTGTACATCTATGATGGCATTCATGCAATCAACGTATCTATACATGGATTCACAAATATCCTTTTAATGTGTCTATTGAACAGAAATTTTTATTCAAATTAAATATTAATTCATAGTTCTTTGAATCACATCCCAATTGTGTTAACAGAGAATAGCAGTTTTGAATAGCGCTAGCTGAATCAATCTCCCCGTGTATTTAATAACGTAAGTTAAACACGGTTTAAAGAATTCAGCTGGAAAAGAATTGCTACAGTATTGCAGTGCAGTTAACCCTGGTCTCTTATGTAAAATAACCCAAGCATGAGAATTTTTGAGATGTAAAATCTTGAGGTACATTATTCGCTTTCAACGGGGGCTGCTAAGCAACTGAATAATTTAACATAATGATGTCCGTTACCGTGCTCCTACAGATGCCCCATCAGGCAGCAGAGCTGCCAACCTGTTGCCTGGTCACAAAAACCTGATTACCAGGCGGCTCCGTGACACATCACTCTCTCACTTCCTTTCGCCAAGCATTCTGCTCGAAGTGAAAACAGGCGAACCTGTGCTCTCTCAGATCACCGTTCAAGGTCAGCACCTGTAATACCCAGAGTGGTGTCACCATAAGTGCCTGGTAACTCTTACAAAGTACAGCCGCCATCCTAGGATTTCATTTACACCCGTAATGTCCTCAGCTGTTGTCACTGAACACGCACAAATAAGCCGTGAAAGAGGGGCGAGGGTGTCTGACCAAGGAGGGTGATGCTATATGCCCTTTTCCTGCAAGTTCTATTCTGTTAACTCCTTACACAAACAGATTCGCCTTCCTCGATTTGCAAGTCACGGAAACGCCTCCCAGTCGATACCTGAAAAACCTGCCGAAGCCTCTGCCCAGCTCGTGACGTGCAGGACGGCCCAGGATGGAGATATATAGCATCGCAACATCCCATGGCTTAAAATTTAATGCCCTCATCTTTAATTCAAGTCCCTTTTGTTGAAAGCAGTCTGCCTCATCTTAGCAAAGGTTATAGCGTTAAAGTTGAACTTGAGTACTGATTGAGCTTTCTAACACGGATGGGAAACAGTAAACAGCCTGCGCCAGACTTTAGCCTCACGAGGCGAATGGCCCTGAGCACACTCTTGAACCTCACTGCAGAAACACCATCTGAGCACATGCAGTAAATATGCATCTTGGGATGACATAAAGGGATGGATTTCATGGCTGAATTACGCACATGCCATGCCAACAATGGCTCACCGTGATACAGAAACTGACCTGGTTAAACAGGATTAATTTACTGGGTCTGTCACTATAAAATGTATATTATGCAGCATCTTATTCACTGGAGATGCAATGAGCTAAGTACTTAAATGATCTTAACTGACTACACATCCAAAGATCTTAACAGAGAGGTAGACGAACCTTTTGTGCGTTATCCTTTGCACCCAGGCATTACATGCTTTCAGGTGAACGTATGTGAGCGGGCAGTCAAAGCCAGGTGTGGAATGTGCTCCGGCAGGGCAGCAGTGGACTCTTGTTGTTCGTTGTACATCATGTTTCAAAATGAGCAGGACTCAGATATTCATTACAGTGTGTTCTCTGTCTCTTTCTCTGTCTGTATATGTACATATCCAAAGGGAATAAGGCATATCCCATAAATGACTGATACCCCAGCATCAATAGGAGGTCTCAGGTGTATGATCAGACACTGGTCTTAAATCTTAAATCTTAAATCTTAAATCTTCTTGGGAACCTTCAACCTGTCAGCTCGTGTTTTTTAAGCTATGACAAAGTAGAAAGAATAAAACTTAGAAATAATCTGTACATAACCAAGACAAACAAAACTCCCAAAGGTCACCTGGAGAGGGCAATCAATCCGCTGTACACACTAGTAACAGTTGGCAGCGGACTGTGACACATAAAATAATGTCATTCATCACTGCCTGAAAAGCCAAGCTTTCAGTGCGGAGCAGGATTTAACATGGCCTCTGTGTCCTCGTACACTTCGCTCACCTCAGCGCACGTCACCTTGGCCGGCCTTGCTCAAGGGCTGGCTGTTCCCAAGATTAGTCGGTGCTGAGAACAAAGTCTGCTATGAAGGAGAGGCGGAACACATTCCGCTCCGGAAGGCAGCCCACTCGCCCGTCCGCTGCGCTAAAGCCATGTGCACGTTGCTTAATCTCTCGATTAGGCGCCCACTTCACCGTGCACATGTGCGGTCCATGCGGCTCTCTGAGACGTCCTGGCTGGCTTTGTCCAAGAAACAGCGAACACACCTGGCACTCATCACTGTGGCCGGCCGCCCTTGTGTCGCTCACGTTAACCGTTCGCTTTCCCTGATAGAGATGTCTGTCAGGCATACAAAGGCATGACAGGAATTTTAAACGCCATCCTCAGTGAGCATGAGCCGCACTCTGGGCTACATGATCAGATGGATCCTTCACACTGATGTCCCTTTATGTTAACGTCAAAGTGAGCAAAAGGGGAGGGCCTCTTTGACCCCCCTCCACCACCACCACCTCAGTCCGATTTATACCAAGAGTGGTACACAAAGTTTAAAATGTTTCTCAGAGGCAGAGGACCACATGAAACAAAAGGAACAGGTACAAGGAAAGAAAAAGAATGAAATTAATTTAAATTCAGAAGATTACCTCAAGAAGTTGTCCTCTAATGAAATTCCTGGAATGAAATCTCATTCACCTGTGACAATACAATCTCGGACTTTTCTCTTCCTTTAATGGCTTTTTTTAGGTGTTCCAGTTTCTCAGGAATAATAGCATCACAAATCTGTAACTACATGTCTTAGGAACAAGGCTTCTAATTTGATATAAATGCACTTCAACTACTTTGGGCATTACAGTTACAATAGCAATAAAATATTTTTGCTATTGCACGTAACGTATTGCTAAGAATGTACAGTATGAATTGTTAATAGAATTGGCAATACAAGTTGCTGAAGTCTGAACAAATATAGTATTTTCTTTACTAAAATACAGTATACTGTAAGTGCAGTTCATGGGAATTTGATGTCATTAAGAGTGGAGGCAAAAAATTTGCATTACTATTCCAAAGACAAAATCCTCCCTTCATGCAGCAAACAAGTTAAATGATACTGTCAACAGCCAAAGACTAACTTATTAGTAATTAATCTACATGATTGGGTTTATTGGCACGGTGTATCAGGGGAAAATCGAGTTTTCTGCTGCTTCCATTTTCTTGATTTGTGTTTTTGACAGATGTTTCTAAGCCTTAACTTTGATTAGGTGGATTTCCCATTCTTCATACATGATATCTCTTAGATCAGTGATTACCAACTGGTGGGTCGCAGTCTAAAAGTGGGTCGCGAGTACATACTGAATGGACCACGTGTGAATCCTGAAATATTGCAGTACACTACATTTCCGGTAGTACTTTAATGAGTTCTAACCCTTAACGGTCTTCTAAAATTTTCACCACATTCTGCTGTACTCCCTTCTTTTAATGCGATATTTCCGGTTAACAATAACATTGAATTCTGTGCAAAAAAACAAACACAAACGAACATTCTAGGTACCAGAAACTACTCAATATATCATTTAAAATTTAAAAATAAACACACTGACAGTGAAACAGTAAGTGAAAATAAAATAATAAAAATGAATGTGTGTTGGTTTATCTTTTGTGTGGACCTTGTAATAATAACTAAGTAGAAATATGGACCCTGAATTTGGATCAGTTGGGAACCACAGTCTTAGATTGTGATCCAGTGTAAAAGCCTATTCTCTGCCTAGTCAATCATCTGTAAGACCGTACAGTTAGCTGGATACTGCACTTGGCTCAAGCAAGATTACCAGGTGTTCATTATAGGTAGAAGAGGCAATAGCCCTAGGATATGATCTGTGGATGATAAATACTGTATGCTCTGTGTCTGTTATGGCTGACAAGAACCTCCTCTCTGTACCTTCTGTCCTGATCAAATCGATCCTCATGTGACAAACACGCCTCGTCGTGGTGTTTATCATATAATCAATTTGCAGAGACAGAGGGGAAGTGCGCTTTTCTCCAGTTTTCCTTCAGGCAATTACCATACTGCACTTTCCACTAGGCGTTCAACGTTCAGGTGACATATCACCTAAGCCTGACGCGAAGCGTGCTCTGCGTCATGCAATGCGGTACGCGGAGAAGCACCTGACAGCAATGACAGTGAGGAAGTCTGCAAAGCTGTCATCTTCTGCAACAGAGCTAAATCCTTTAAACGCATCCCCCCATTTCCTCGTCTATCCAGCTGTCGGCGTCGAAATCCCAGAGAAACTGTCAAATTACATCCTGGAAACAGTCGTCGGTTCATGGTTCCACAGATTCATAAAGAAAACATGAACTTGTGCTCTTCATTATCATCCGTTTCAGTTTTTAATGGAATAACTGTCAAGAAAATGATATGACATTTTGCCAAACACGGATTACAAAGGGGAGAAAGCAAGATTTGGATCCCATGGTGAAAAGTTAATTGGCGGTATTCTTTCCACAAAATGTAACATAATGATCAAACATAATGAATACTTCAGCGCTCTTCATCCGGCTTGCCACAGGAGTGGGTTAGACCAGCACACACGAAAAATACCATGAGACAAACGGAGGATAACAAATATTACAATTTTTTCTGAGGGCAGCATCACTGGAAAATAAACAGATTCTTGCTGGTATTTGAAAGTAGCCCATATCCCCAGACAAGTTATTTGTATAATGACGAGCAGCTCATAGACTGGCCATTTCCATTTCCTTTGGGCACCTCTTATTTGGTAAGGTCAGTCACGGAGAAGAAAACCCAGAGTTTTATGCCAACACAAAAAGTATCATCATTTACTCTGATCCAAGAACAGACAGAAGAAACAGAATGCATTATTTTCAAGTTCCACTGATGCCAAATCGATTACCAGCTCTTGTTCTTTCATACACTACCCAGAAATCAATAATAAGCAGACGACTTTTCTGTAGAAGTACTCAGTATGAAGGAATAAAGTAAGTTGCTAATGTTGTTTCCAGAAAGTGTGCATTTCCTTGCATGAATAAGGCCTTGACATCTAGAGAAATGTCCTTCTTTTCTACAAGATGCCACATGATTGGGCTTGTGTCACATCAGGAGAATGTTGGCCTATGGCGTTTCGGTGCATGTCAACTGTTTCTGATATGGTTTTGATGTCACTAGATACACACTGCTTTAGCAATCCAATGTCATTATCCTCTCATTGCATCATCTCGTCTCATTCTCCAGTCCCTCACAGTCCATGGGGTCCAAGTCCGGGTGGTCTGCAGTCCTTCCCAGGCAGCCTGGGCATAATGACAGGTACACAGGACAGTGCACCACCCCATCACAATGCCACTTGGCAATTTTTGCTTGCCTCATTTGTTTGACCTATATATGTGAGTGGTGTAAGCAGGCTTCCCACGCACAAAATATTTGCTCCTGGGTAATATGCTTACAGTGCCTCCCTCCAGATTACAGTGACCCTAACAGGACTGTAGAACATGTATCACATCTCAGTTTAACCTGTGGTTATCCCAAAGAGAACAAATCTAAATACAGCATTTTTATGGTCTTTCCCAATGCTGCCATGACCCAAAGTGATATCTACAAGATTCTAGGTGACCTTTCACCTGGGATATCTAGAATCTACTCATATGTAGAATGTACTCCAGACAATCATTCCATGGGGCAGAGATGTTATGTCAGAGAAAGACAAGAAACAGAAAACAACTAGACCTGATACAAAAACAGCCTGATTACTCCCTAAAGGCAATGTCTTTATGTCCTCCACTGGCAGTAGCCCCGATTTTTGTGCAAATAAATAAATAAACACAGTTGTTGTGTTCAGATTATCATAGATGAAATAAAGAACAATCTCTGTTACCCCAAGTTTCATCATGCAGATATGAGAGGCAAGGTTCTCAGACATCTTCATCCTGAGCTGTGCCTTCTTCTCACCCACCAGTCATCACAGCTGAATGATTTAAACCAACAGGTAGAGTCACTCGAACAAAAGGCTGAAACACTTCTCACTCACGCGGTCAAACTGTGCATCGGCACTTGAAAACTGTGTTTTGCATGTAAGTTTTCAAACAACTCTTTATAGTAAATACGAGTAACTACTCTGGGAAAAGATGAAAATGCAGGGGTTCTAAGAGAGAACGTCCTTTTATCTTTGTGTTTTCATACCACAAAAGCTATGTTTATTGCAGATTTGAAGATTTGTCTGAAGCCAAGGGCAACTGTCTTAACAGTTTTATCTCTTGTCTCACAAACTTCTGGTTAGTCTCAGGCCCTGATCTTTCAGCATCATTCAGTTAATACAATTAAGTGGAACAACATGGCATTTTGAAAATATTCCTGTGTTTCTGATAGGTCCACAAGATTTGTAAAAAAAAAATAAATAAAAAGATAAACATCTTAAATGGTCTTATTAATGAAGTATATTTGCCTTTTAAGGCTGTAGATAAAGTAGGGTGACAGACAAAGTCGAATATCTGAAATCTACATGTTCTTCAGACTGGTCCATCTGAAAAAGTGCAGTCGCTCAGGGAGCGAGCGACACGTGCTCCAGAGTGTGTGAAGGCACTTTAGCTTGGCACCACAAGCTCCAGAATTTACTGAGGTGGTAGGGAACACGTGACTAAAGTAAGACAATGAGCGACTCGGTGGTCCACCTGGCATGAGTTTAATGTCACCTGGCATGAGTTTAATGCCACCTGGCCGGACGCCCCACACTCCACAACAGCTTCTTTCATCGCTGCGCCGACGCTCTGATCTGAAGTGACAGTTCACTCCTAAGCGTTCACAAGATGAAATATAACCCTGCCGTCCCCCACGCCTTAGTAAACACAGCCACTCAAACAGAACAGAAGGGGGGGAAAGTGTGATGTGGACAACAGTAATGACCCTGTTCTGAAAGGGGAAATATATACAGTACAATGCTGTATTCTCAGTATCTCTGAGCCTTCTATGATTCAACATTAGTGGCGCTACAGTCTCTGCAATTCACTTCCAAACGACCTCAGACAACAAAGAGTTTGACAGAGACACAATCCTCAAGAGAGGAGAAAGGGCCTTGACAAATGCACAAAAGGAGCCTAAATCAAAACGCGCTGCCTCCCTCTTTTCCCACCAGTTTCACAAAACAAGTTTATCCCCACAAACATTAATTCAGCTTATATATACATCAGGCAGCAATCCATCAATGTTAACACTTGAAGAACGGTGTGCTCGCACTCCTTGAACCCAGATGAATGACTTTTGTTTAATATTAAATGTTTTTCTATATGTATATATACACAATGTCTGTGACTCTGTGTGTGTGAGACAGACTGTGTTCTTGTGTGTATCCGCGCGCATGTGTGTGTGAGAGAGAGAGCGAGACAGACAAGAAAGATTGAAACATTCTGATCCCTATACTTGAGAATTATTGCCATTGGCAATCATTGGAGGCGGGGTCCAGAGAATAGTGAAAGACTGGCCCAAACTTCAGGTGTTTGATCCAGCACCAGACCACCTTAAGGGCTGCATTCTGGATGCATGTAAAGCACTCGCTTAACCTTTCACAAAGGCATTCAGGCAAGTTACTCATGGCTGGCAATGACATTACACTGGACAAGAACTGAACCTTGATCTCACACAGGAGGCATAAGAATGCAACCAATGAACCATCAGTAAAACCAGTATATAATTTCTGTGCAACAATGCTGGAAAAATTTTGGAAAATGGCCATCAAAAAAATGCACTGGTGTAAAAAAAAATAATAATAAATTATATATATATATATATATATATATATTCTTCAAGTTGACATCTCTTCAAGCCCTCAAATAAAAAGATAATTAAAAGGAAGGTGGCACTACACTAGAGGACATGAAATGCCCATTTGTCAGTTTTGAATGATGTAGCGTTAACAAAGACCAAGTGTTTGTGTATACTCCCTCACACGAAACTGCTGTTTGCTTCAGCTGAATAAGAGATGAGAATTCGGACATGCACGCGTGCTTTGAAGAACTAGTGCTGTGCTTTAATGTAGTTTAGCTTGTCAAGTGATGTTCATTGTGGGAGGAGCATATGTTACATGAGTTTCAAGAAAATCCCCAGAATGTTTTTCAAACTTCCTTCTTGAAACTGCCTATTAAAGTGCCTTCAGAAAATGTACAGTTCTTCTGCCTCATCCACATGTGGACTAGTACCGAGCCGTGGGCTCACATGTATTGAGCTGAGACCCAGACAGGAATGCCCTATAAGGAGTTGGTGTGTAAATTGTAGTTGCTTTTTTCATAATATTTTCATTTTTATGGTGTATGGCTTTAAAAAATGTTCCGAAATGTACAAAAAAACATTTTCCTTAATAAAAATGAAGTAGAAGAGATTACAAGGACAAAGGCAGCACTAAAAAGAAGAAAACATTCATTCAAAAATATGGCAATGAACTAAAAGACAGATTCATTGCAGCTGGGAATGCTATTGTACTAAACCCTCTTTGTTTGTGGTGTGTGGAGAGAAGTTGTAGTGAACAAGAGTATGAAACCTCCTTTGACATTGAGGACAAGTTAATATATCATTTGTGCATTACCGTCATCCTATTTAATATTTAATACTTTCTGCTGGTAATGTTCTTTATATTAAATGGGGAATACTTTAAAGTTCTGTGCAGTCCATACACTCAGAAGGTTTGAGATCACTGTTGTAGACTTTTCAAAATGGATTAAATTAATTCTTTTTTTCATCAATCAACACTCAATACCCAGAAATAAAAAACTGAAATAGGACATTTTGTAAATGAAAATGTGCCCTGTACTCAGGTCCACACGACTCTACCAGCATTGCGACTCCAATTCTTTTTTGAAAATTCTTTAAATCGCTGAGATAGGATGGGATGGTTCAGTGAAGTACAGCATTCAGGTTATGTCACAGTTTTACACTGAGGTTCATGTCTTAGCATAGGCCAGATGCTGATGGTTCAAAACTTCGACCATTCGACAAGGATGGAGGCCATGGTGCTCCTGGAAGCATTCAATGAACTGTCAATTTTAGCACCTTTTATCCAGGTCTGTACATCAACACTATCTGTGCATCTATGCATCGACACAGGACTATGCAAATTTCGTGGGTATCAACACCTTTTTTTATTCCATCATGCACCATGAACTGTACTGTACTATAACAAATAGGCAAAGAGACAGAGAGGCTGTTATTTTTGATGGAAACAAAGGTACAGTCTATTATGCAAAAGGCAGTTCCAAGTAAACAGGAAAAGGGTCAAGAATCTGATGTGGTGACAGGAACGACGGCTGGACAGGACAGAAGAAAGGTTGGGTAAGCACGGGTTATGGCAAGAATGAGATGGGAAGAAAACAAAACATAATCTGGAAAGTAATTCCTTAGCATACTGCATAGCATCTAATACCTCGCTTCTGAGGCATGGGGCAATCGGGGCGGGTGGCGTCGAACGAAGAGACCAGGGCAGGGTCTAGGATGAAGAAGGCAGGCACCCAGGATTGAACCTCAGGACTGTACCCTTCCCAGTCAAACAGATACTGATGGTGTCGGTGATGCCAATGGGAATGAAACAGCACATGAACCCACTGACAGCTAGATGGGAGGAGGAAGAGAGATGTCTGGGCAGAGAGTGAACCAAGCTGTAATGCACAAGTTTGAATTGTGACACATGGAAGGTAGAAGTAAGATGTTACTGAGCAGGTTAGAAGACACAGTATCTAGCTGCATTCAGTGGTTTTAAAAGGACCAATGTACAAAGGCATAAGTTAATGTCATTCCACCATGGGAATATAAGTAGACCAGTCTGACAGATGCTGGGCACAATAGGAGTGGAGAAAATGGAAAATCTCCTGGTTTAACCGTTCAAACTCGGCTGTTCATCTGGGGGATTGGAGATAAAATTCACCAAAATATGTAGTTTTTTTTTTTATTTTTTTTTTTACAAAATGCTTTCAAGAAGTAGGAGATTAACTAGGGTCCCCAGTCGGAGACAATAACTTCCAAAATGCCATAATGCTGAAGCTGTGGTAAAAGAGCTGGTGAGCTGTGTCAGATACAGTGGATAACCCTGGGAACAGCTTGAGATAACATTTTAAAAATGCTAAAAAAGCTTTGAAGTTACAGTTCGAAGAGGGTATGAAATCACCAGCCACATGCAACTAGGGTCGACGGGGCACCAGAAGCAGATGTAATCTCTGGCCAACATGCAGCAGGTGTTCTTGGACTGAGCAGAGGTTGGATAAGCGAGAACATAACTGCAAACATCATCCTTGCAGGAGGGTCAACAGCACAGTGACAATCTCTTACATTGTGGTTATGTTTGGATGCCCTGTCCCTGGGTTGTCATGCATAGCCTGTAGTAACGAGGTGCAGAAGTGTGCAGCGACAAAGAACTTACCCAGGAGCACCTCCAAAGCAACATCAACCATGTGGAGTATGTCTCAACTAAAGGTCAGCAGGTCTCAGCTGACATCAGCTAAAATGCACAAAGGTGGATGAATAAGCATGGGCTTTTCTGTGTGAGGTGAGTTCACACTGATGGGACAGGGCATCATCTTTGGCATTCCTCTTACTGGGAAGGTTAGATATGTGGAAATTGAAACAGGAAAAGCACCCACCTGGCTTGTCTTGCATTGTCTTTTTGCTGTCCTGATGTATTCTAGGTCCCAATGGCTCATTTAAATGATAAACAAATGATAAGCTCCCTTTTAGTCAATGCTGGCATTCCTTGAAGGCCACTTTCATGGCAAAAAGTTCTTGATTGCCAACATCATAGTTACACTTGGCAGGTGGCAGTGTCCTAGAAAAGAATGCGCAGAGGAACATCTTTGCGGGTATACTGTGACGCTGAGACAAGACGGTCCTGACTTTGGATTGAGGCGTCAACTTCCATTATGAAATTAGTTCCAGATCCAACTGTTTCAAGATGGAAGCCTTGGGAAACAAGTGCTATAGCCATTGAAAAGCAGCTTCTGCACTGAGCATGAAGCAGAGTTCCTTAGGGGAGCCCTGCAATAGAGAGATGAGAGGAGCCACAACCATGCTGAAATTTCTAAAACAACACTGATAGTAGTTGGCAAAGCTAAGGAAATGTTGCAGCTGCTTTACCATACTGGGAATGGGACAGGATGTAATAACATTCTCCTTTTCAGGGTCTATTTGTATGCTGTCAGATTTTATGACATACCCTATGAATTGTATGTTGGTGCAATGTAACTCACATTTCTCCAACTTGGCATAGAGTTAGAGGTCCCAGAGGCTCTGTAGGACCTGATGCACCTGAGAGACACGGAACTCAAAGGAGGGTGAGTCAACCACAATATCATGGATGTAGACAATGACGAAGTGATTGAGCATGTCAGCAAAGGTATCATTAATAAAACCATGAAACACATCTGGACTATTCTGAAAACCAAAAGGCATTACAACATACTTATAGTTCCTGCTAGTGGTGACAAACACTGTTTTCCATTCATTACTGGGACAAATGTGGAGGTGATTATAAGCACTATGGAAATCCTACTTGGTGAAAACACAAGAACCTCAAAGTTTCTCAAGAGCAGCAGACATTAGCAAAGTCACAGTACTCTGGAGGAACAGGAATGGGTTTGTCTAAAGGAGGGAATTCTGTGGAAGAAGCATGACAAGATAAGGTGACAGGATCTATGCAGTGGGTTTTACAAGGGCTCCAGGCTGTCAGTTCCCATCGTTTCCAATCAAAAGCCAGGTTATGTCATTGCAACCAGGGAAAGTTGAGAATGATGGGTTCCTGTAGATTGCACAAAAGAAAGAACTGAAGTTGTACACAATGAGTTACCCAATTTTAAGTGATGGAGATTCTGGTGGATAATGCATCTGGAGAGGAGGGGTTGACTGGCAAGACTGGCCAACATGACAGAAGGGAAACCATACCTGGCAGCAAACATACAGTCTAGGAAGTTCCCCACAGCTGTGGAGTCCACAAGGGCTGCATGGAGGATATGTTAATTATGATACAACATGACTGAGACTTTTAGTTGTTGTGTGGGAAAAAGGAGGGGTAACTCTATATTTGCCATGCCCCTACTCGGGGGGGGGGGGGTCATTGAGGGCATTCAGCAATGGAATGATTGGACTGACTGCAGTAGAGACAAAGCCAGTGTTCACATCCCCATAGTAGGTTCTCTGATGACAACAGGGATTGAGCAACCTGCACAGGCTCAGAGAAAGCCACTGATATCAATGTCATAAGCAACCCTTCAGTCATGGCATGCTGACTCCTCTCCTGGATCATATTGTCATAGGTGATCAAGCATTGAATGAAGCTCTCTAGAGAAACATCTTCCCCCTTGCGGGCAAGCTCTCTCTTTTAATTTTCCCAGAGAATACTCCTGTAGAAATCTTGCAGGGCCACATTGTCCCATTCGTTGTTGACCACAATGGTCTGAAATTTGATGGCGTTACTCGGTGGCTGGGAGATTGCCTTGACACAGCGAGAGGAGATAGTCACCCACATTTTTACCAAGACATGGGTAGTTGAAGATATTCTTGAAGGCAGAGATGAATAACTCAAGGGATTATAATACTGGGCTGTTCTTCTTTCACAAGGAAGTAGCCCAGCCCAGAGCCAGACCAGAGAGAAGGGCTATGATGAAACACACCTTATCTTCCTCGGTTGGGTAGTGCCCCTGGTTTTTGTCTAGGTAGATGGAGCACTAATCAGAAACCCTTGGCATCAATCAGGGTTTCCGTCATATTTCTCTGGTTGTGGCACCTTCTGCTAACTAATGAGCTAATGCCTCGTGAGCAGCATTCAAAGCTGCTGTATGTTTGGCAACCTAGGCGGCTTTCTGGCAGATATGAGCTTCGTACTCCATATCATCCATTGGTGGTGAAGTATTCTGTAATAAATAGGGGAAAAGACAGAAAGGCTGGATCTTCTTTGCAGAGCACATGGTTTTATTTTAGATGGCAACAAAGGAACAGTTTGTTAGGTGAGAGGAAGTTCCAAGTAAACAGGCATAGGATTGAGAATCTGGTGTGGTCACTCTGTGATAGGAACAAGGGCTGGATGAGACAGGAGGAAAGTTGGATAAGCAGTCTAGAAATGAGATGAGGATAGAATGAAAGCCAATCAGGAATCTTATTACTTATGTGCAAGTTTGTGTTGTTCCTTACATCACTCAGGCTTTCATCCACAGTCAAACAAGTCGTAGCTGGTGAGTACTAATGAAAGGGTGTGATATAGACTTTATAATGATAAGCGTGTCCCCTTCTAAATATCTGTCTACCCAGGTTACTACAAGGAAGTTCCACAAATATGTCAAAAATGATTTTGTAAAAGCATTTAACTGTACTTTAGAGTATCAAAGTAAAGTACTGTGAACATCAGAGGGGCATCAGAAAATCATGGAAAAAAATGTCATCTTCCTTCTCTGCCTTCTTGTCTCATAGAGCTGAGACAGATAGGGAGGCACAGTCCTATCAAAACAAGCACAATATAATATATTTCAAATATCACTATATTTTATAGCTATCCACTCCCGAGCATTTTCAAAACCTTCTGATGACTGCATACTCTATATAGGTTTATTAAAATCTCACATGTAAACAGCAGTCCCTTTTCAAAAGGGCTTGCAGGCATTTTGTGTTGCCAAAAATTAACAAAAGAAAGAAAAAAAGAGCAAAAACGGTTCATAATAATTCTTCCGATGTTTTGTGGAGCAATATAATAAAAAGGTAAGATTAAGCTGTTGAATTTATACCTGGCCATTACAGTCAATGACATTCAAGCTCAATGACACTCTGATGAGCCCATAAACTGAAACATTTTAAAAGCTTCAAATACCAGTTTTTAAATGTACCAGTACCTGATTTGAATATCCTGTACCCAGAAAAAAAGGAGAGAAGCTCTGGACTGAGATGAATAATGGCCCACATGAAAATGACATGCTGTGTATGACCATGTTTTGCAATAAGCTATTGGACACTGCAGTTCTGTGTCTTTCAGTTCCTTTGACTCTCAGCTTGTGCCTCCTGGCAATAGTTTGTCATTGACTCTCACCATCTTGAGCCAGTTAAGAAAACACGTCCCCTAATTAGATGATTCAACAGCCTGTCGAGTTTTGACAGGACAGGTGACAACAGAGGTTGTTAAACTAAGTCCCAAATCTGATGGCCAGTGGCTTGGCTTTTGGTATTTAAAAAGTTATCAAATGCATTTTATAGTATATCCTTTGTTGCACACAGTATTTCAAAAGCCATTTCCAGATCCTAGGTAAAAGTGTATTCATTTGACTTTATTTAGATGTTTAAAAAATTGATAAAATATACCGCAGATGCCAAAATATTTTTCACTACAAGTCGTACTTTCTTAATGTAAATCAAACTATTTACAGACACCTGATCTAAAGTTGATCAGAGAGAAAATAAGAAATAACTAAAACACAATGGCATGCGCACACAGGCACACACACACAACCACACACAAACAAACACACACAACTTTGATCAGGTCTGATGAAGCAAAATATATAATGAGTTCTTCAATATTCTCCATTTTGAGCAGATGGGAGATGCCCTTGACACCTATCCACAAAGTCCCCCAGATACAACAACTGTGAGAACTGCTCATCCAAGGCATCTGACAGATTTTACCAGACACAAACGTTTAAATGCTTATTCCCATTAAAGACCATTGCTTGCAAAAACAGGTGGGGTGTTCCAAGTTCAGAGTCAATGACAGAATGAATACAAATCATTATTGACTCTGAAAAGGCAGGTAAAGCATATGTGTCTTGAATATAAAGTCACAGAAGTGTTTATTCACAAAATAGTCTGATATTATAATTACAATGATAAACGCCACTCTACTAAAACATTAGAATGATTCAATACACTGTAATATTTGGGGAAAGATTGTGTTATCTATAATTTACATTTACTCTGCATCTCCAAAATTTCGATAATGCTAAAAAAAATCCTCTGTTGCTTGATTGCTGGTAAATCTGGTATTATCGAATTACTGTATCAGTGAGTGTTATATAAGAACACATGTGTAATCAACTTCAGCATAACTGCAGTCTTGCAGACCCAACTAAATGTTACACTGAAAAGCCACTAAGAACATTAATTAAGCTGAATAGAAGCAGCCGGGGGAGAAAACAAAGTGAATTTGCAGTAGATTTCCTTTTACAAATGCGAGCTCAGAGTCAGTTGATGAAGTTGAGTTCTGCCTCTCAATCACCAGTCCCCACCGTAGCAGAACGCAGTGCGTCAAACAAGACTTGACAACACAATATGCCTTCCTCAATTATTTTGTGAGATTTTTAATCAGAGCGCGCGTCGGCTAGAACGCGTTCCCGCCGGCGAGCGACAAACAAAGGAGCGTAAACAGATCAGCAAAACCAATATAACCGCTAGCAGATGCTATGATGTCACGTTGTTAAGTAGAGCAGTTCTTTAATTAAACCAAACATGCTGTTGTCATTAAGCTTCACACGAGACCTTGACAACGAACGTGCGGTGTTCGGTGGGGGCTTTATTGCAACCCCCACAGATGAGCTGCTGCTGTGCCCCTAGAACTACAGGTAAGCTAAGGATGTTCTTTGGCACCGACACGTGATTTCTCAGAGGCCCCCGACATGCGACCCAAAAACACAATGCAGCACCACACTGCAACACCAGTGCATTCTCAATACTCAAAGACTGCTGGGATGTTCTTGTGAACATGTGCCCTTTGACCCTGTCCTAGTCGTCCCATTTGCACAACAAAGTAGGAACCCACGCTCATTAGACTCAGAAGTGCTTTTCCAGTCCACAGGCATCCGGTGTCTCACAGCTTGCTTTTGTGTTTAAAAACGCCCATGTCAAATGACTCTTTAAATCCTCACACCAGTTTACAGTAGTTACATTCTCATTTCAGTCTGCCTATACATTGTATCTCCAAGCACCTGCTTACTGGCTTTAAACAGAAGAAACTGAACATGTGAAGCTGCCAGTGTGCAATTCAGGGAAACGTGTCACTGTGCTCATTAGACCAACCACTCAGCGCTAGTGTCTGTGTGTGTACACAGTATGCTGCTGATATGTACACACACACACGTAATCCCTTAGATATGGGAAGTGAATTCAGCAGCATAAGTGTCAAGAGAAGACAGCTTGTTGACTGAACAAAAGTGTTCAAGGTGAGAACTGAAGACGAGAAAGAAAAGAAGGTTTTAAGATTTATATGGACCTTGAAGAAACACAGCGACGCTGCTAGTGAACTGCACTAGTATCGTTTAGAAAAGTAGGTTAGCAACAAACGTAACAACCTGGCGAGGACAGAGCAGCCTCTCCAGAGGGAGTGTTTTGTTTGCAGCTTTTAAAAATAAAATAAACCCTGGGCCTCCACAGCCTCCTCCCCCATTCAGTTTGTTATTTAATCTGAGGACAAAGCGGGAGCAAACAGGCACACGCGGAGGAAGCGGCGGGAAGAGCGACGCGCACCTGGCAAATGGGGGAAAGGGTTTTCCACGTGTCATCTCAGGAGCGCAACACTGAGCGGCATTCACGTGTGAGCAAGGTGCTGCAACAAGGCTGCAAAATGCTGGATGCAAGGCGTTAGTGAGCAAGTGCCTCCTCAAAGGGGAACTCCAGCAAGGAAAGCATTACCCCATAGCCGGTCTCGCTTCATGATTCGTGCATACTCTTCCTCTTTTGCTGGGTGAACACTTACCTAGAGACACTCTAAGAGCATGTTTTCCTCTTCTGTTGTTTTCAAGAAGGGTAAGTACAGAACTTCCCAGTGCCCTTTGGTGTCCTGAAAACATATACAATGACAGGGTAGCTAAACAACCCTAAAACAGGGACTCCATCATAACACTTTCCATTGTAAGATCAGCTGTGGAAGAGCCTGTTAGCTAAGAGCGAGAAACGGTCTTTCGCCCCTCAACTGACGTACCGCCACAAAATCCTTATTATTTTAACATGCTAGATGTATCCAGTAGATAAACTGGTTTTCTATGCTGTTACTGCTTAACATGATTAAATAATAACAATACATGTTCAATACTTTGTAAACAATTTTTGTATGTCTAATGGTTCCATCTGAGGAAAAGCTGATGCACAAATTTGTATCACAGATAATGCACAGCATGTAGTACAAATTCGGAAATTCATGTGTGCAGAGATAGGCCTGTTTTTTCATATGAAAATGTTAAGTGGTCTGTGAAGGAGCAGGCCAGGGATCTCTTTATAAACAGGATAATGAGGGAGAGAAGTCCATCTACAACTGGGGGATAACAGATATTGGGAGTTGGAGGGGTTTTAGCAGGGGCCAGAACTGCGGATCACACAGTCCACAAACATACACACACACACTCCAGATACACATACACACAGACACAGACACATGCACACAAATACATGTGCAGCCACACAGAAACACACAAAAGCACACGCATACATACACAAACATACACACACAGACACGCACACGCATAAACATGCACACACTTGCACACGTAAGTGCACGCATACACAGACACGCATGCACACATAAGCACACAGAGACACACAAACACATTTACACATATGCACACACACGTACACGCACAAACACACACAGTACTACACATACATGCAAACACGTGCATGCATACACTCACAGACACACATACAAACATGCAAACACACACACACAAGACTGCCACTGTTCATGCTTGCTAAAGATCTCACAAGACAAAACAAATATATTCATTTTCAACACAGAGCTATTAGCGCTTGTGCAAAGCCTCCTTCTCCCCAAGAGAAAGCCGAGACTGAAACATTTCCTTATGACACCTCTAAGAAAAACACCTGCAATGCAAATGCATTTAGCATAAAGTAATCAAAGTTTCCTAATTATCTCAGCTACAGCTTCCAATTAGGCATGATACATCAACAGTGCTGCAATTATCTCAAATTACAGCTCATTTTCTGATGATTTGCTAATGTTTTAATGATAAAGGTAGTGGTTGTTTTTGTTTGTTCTGCTGGTTTTTTGTTTTTTTTTTTTTTTGTTTTTTCTGAGGGCCCTTCCTTTGTTCGTTACCCTTTGGCGGAATGGCCTGCGTCAGTCAGTAAAAGAACTTTTAACCCAGTAAAAGAACGCAGTTTCAAATGAGCAACGATCTGATACGTCTTTTTCATTCATTTTCATCTTCTGCTTGTCCGGCTCATAGCTGGAGGGGAACGAGGATAACACAGAGCAATAGGCTGAGTACATCCTATATGGGGTGCCAGCCTATCAAACACACACACACGCACATGCACACACACACACACACACACACACACACACACACACAGGGCAATTTATACTCTTCAGTTTACCTGAAATAGCTTTTTTCAAGCTGTGCCAGAAAACTGGACTACCCACACAGAATTCATGCAGGCAGAGGGAGAATGTGTAGGGGGGGGGGGGGGGGGGGGGGGGGGGGGGGGGGGGGGGGGGGGGGGGGGGGGGGGGGGGGGGGGGGGGGGGG